>KZ308408.1:60237-72286 GCA_000376725.2 Ladona fulva | reverse complement strand
TACGCAACGTTTCCATCAATGTCTTTTTTAAAATTAGGTCCGTCCTTCTAAATGGGTGTCTGCTATAGTAGCCGCTCGCGATGTTCCTACCATTTCTTTAAACCGAACCCTTGCAGCGAATTTAAGTACCGTTATATTTGAGGTAGTCTCCTTACAGTGTTGCAACATGTGTTCCAGTGAAGGAATTTTAAGAGTATCCCGAATCTTATGTTACCCGCAATTTTTAAGTTTTTTTTGCTCATGACTGTACTTCTACGTTTTCCTAAGAGGACTGCGGGAAAAACGTATTTCTACGTTTGACCTGCTCTTTCTTCCCCGTTCTTGTCCTTTCCCAATTTTATGGCCCTGCCTTTCAATGAGACACCCAAAGGCTCACTCTCCTATACTGTTCTGGATTGGGGAAATCCGAGAGATTTCGCACCTAGGGGGAAACCCAAATCTTCCGTTTCTGAATAGCGGATTTACAAAATTAGTTTTAATTGATGAAAATCAAGATATCTGCGAAGTGTTTGGTATCAATATGATCAGCAAAGTGCAAGGAAAGTAAATTCGGACTGCTTATACAAAACAAATATCTTATTAAATATATCATATATGATACCAACCATAATTTCTAAACAATAACCACTGACCGCACCCATAAAGAAAAGGTCGACCCGGATTATAAGGGATAACCACCAGCTAGGACTTTCCTGCGCCTCCAGTACTCCAGTTACTTTTCTCCCGCACACAGATGTAGAAAAATTTGAGGGTCCCGCAGCTAAAGGGTTAAAATAATACCTACTGAATAAAAATTAAGAAAGGTAATATTCTTATCTTGTTCAGAGGTCTGCTTATGCAAAAGAGTTCTGGTTTTATTAAATCTAAGGGGAAATTATCGATGGGACATCGCCTGGTAAAGAAGGTATCAATACAAAGTATTCCATCTTATGGTCACTATTATCCAAATCTCGATGCAATGGGGGAATTACAATTTAGTTTACAATGAGTGATAGTCGAAGTTTCTCATGGAAGTAACTAAAGTAATCTAGTAAATTTTGATTTTTTTGCTGCAAAAAAAACAAACGCTATGCAGAAAAGAATATAAAGTAAAACGTCGTGGCTTTATATAATTATTGAGAGGAGATATTTTACGTACTTCTTACAATTACAGGGAAATAATCATACAAAATTGCTTACTAATAAGCAATATTACAACAATGTGCAGAGCCTGTGAATGGAGGAAGGCTATATGGAATTTTCGGGCATATAATTAATAACAGAGGACATCGGAAATATACTGAAGAAGAAAAGTGACATATGACGTTGCTTGACTCAAGACGAGGCCAAGTTTCCTTAAATGAAAATAATCCAAAGGACCCAAAAGAATAAGGGCAAATCCGTTTTTTACGGATATCTCAAGAAGCATTGCAGCAATTATTTTCAAACAACCACGGAATACAGAGCTTCTGGCTCCTTAAATACTATTAATATTTTGTAAGAAATGATTTTTTGATGGAATTATCATTCTGAAGTAAATCAATCACTTCAAACAACATTTTAGCTCCCTAAATATAGAAAATACACATCTTTTAATTCTGAGATAACTCTAATAAAGTGGAAGAGAACGCAGCGATTGATTAATATTCCGAAAATTTATTTTACTAAAGGTCTACTGAGTAATGACAGTGTTGTTAACGTTAAAGACAGTGAAAAGTATAGGGAAGAGAAAGCTGGAAAATAATGCAATAGATCGATAAAAATCCGCAATTGATGGAAAAGTAACCAGGTTGCATGTAAATAGCCAAATGCTTCATCAGGGAGCATTCACTTCAAACTCTAAGAGAAATATTCAGGTGAGCTTTCTCGAAACCGAAATTCACCTACGTTTTAAACGGAGTATTACATGCGTTTTCGAGCTTCAAATTTTATAAATGCACTCATTACTTCATTACAACATATATTTCCATATATTTTGAGGGAGAAATGGTAAAAGTCGTTCGCTAAGTATACAGGCACATTGCTCTAAATCCGTAAGGCAATCCAGAGCGATGAGTAAGAGCAGTAGACATATTAGTGTTTTCCAGTTTTTTTTCGCGGGAATCCAGCGAATACAGTCGGCGAAAATCGAGAATGGTTCAAACATGCAATTATAGTACACCATAAATTTCACAAAAGTTTCCGAATTTGTGCCAATAATTCAGAATAAATGAGACTTATAGCGATGCTTTCAGAATGAAATATGTGTTCCAGAAATTAGGTCGAACGGCATTTAGCAGCTGGGGGATTCTAATAAAGTTCTCCAGCGGCACACCTACTATTCAACTTCCACAAACCGAGAGAAAACAGACCGGTCCACGAAAAGAGAAATGAAAGAAATTTACGTAATTGATAATAACGACTTTAAAATCCCCACAGGTGATATTATTTTGGGAAACCCAAGGTCTTCTACGGTACCTCTACTTAACTGCAACTAAAATTTTGCTTATAGCAACGTTTTCACTTACGAATAAATAAATCAAATAAAAAAGGGTGCCTCTAAACGCATTCAAATGATGTCTTAAAAATTTGCAAGTAAAATCATTCCTAAACTTAATAAAATGTGTTCAAAACTGAGCAAAAGGTTGTTAGTTTTTCGGAAGAATTTAATTGTAACGGATGTCTAAAAAATGTTTTTTACGAGATTTTCTTAACATGTCTATCTATATGTCGTCATTTTACAGCAAAAATATTGATTTTTGCATATTTGCAAAATTTTTTACCATTACAGTCTCTTCAGTTGGTGAACTATTAGAGTCGATCTTCTGCCATAGTTCTTATTTATTAATTCGATTTTTCAATCGAAGGGTACTTCACCGTACTAAAGAAGATTTGTAACAGAAAATAAAGATGACATGAAGTTCGTTAGAAAACATATATTATATTATCGTACAAAAACTTTAAAAAATTATAATTCTTGCATTAAATAACATGTGTATACATTCATAAAATATTTTTGTTAGCAATCCTAATATAAATGATTGCAAAACTGTATATCTGGCGTGCCGCGAAAATAATTTTCCTCTTTCTGTACACAGTAGACTATTTTGGCTAGTTGATAGTCTAATACGCAATCTTTCAATTGGTGTTATTGTATTTAAGCAGCTTCTCATTAATATCCAAGATAAAAGAGGAAATCGCGACGGAATATTTGATGCATAACAAAATTAATTTGTTTTACTTAATTTCATGAAGCAAGACTAATACAATGTACTCATTTCATTTAGCAGAGCGTACATAATGCCCTCGGAAAATAGTACTTGGCAAGGAATTAAACAGGGACGGAGAGACAAATCTAGAGCGACCTTAAAACGTCAGATACATCCTCGAAGACCAGATCATAACATGCGAATGAGGACAATATTGAGGTATCAGGTTAAAGGGTGTGAGAGAGTTGGATAGTAGTTTCTAAGGAAGACCGCATCTTTTACGGGAGAAGGTCGTGAAGTACCGGTCATCAAGGATCACATCTGGACCAGTTAAAGAAAGAATGCAGACGAAGGGGACGTTGAGTTGCTGAAATAAATTAGGGATGGGAGAGGGAAGGGGCAAAGGGTGCTATAAAAGGGAATCGCTGAGACTCAAACAGCAGATCATCTCGAAGAGAAGACATCCGACGCACGGGAAATATGGCCATCAAGGTAAGAGCTCTGATCATTGACTAAGCTAAGTTTTAAAGCTAAAGTCGATATTTTTATACCTTAGGACATTTGTGCATTTTTTGATCACGAATTGCGTAAAGGAGCGAAATTCCTCAGAAAATGTCATAAAGACATATGGGCTTAAATGACTCACGCAAAGATTTTTCGAAATGAACAATTAGTCCATGAACGACATTCCGAAGTTAGAAAAGCTGATTATTTAAAAAAATCCATTAAGAAGATATTACATTTATAATTCACAGCGAATTCGATATTGGAATTTAAGTGTTTTACGTGCAGTTCATGCCAATGGATTAATTGCGGATTTTTACCACGTTTCGGCTAACTCATCCTTAAAGCTAAGATAGAGGCGTTTATGATCATAGATAGAGTATATGTTGACGCAACAAATGAGCCATGAAATCTGAGGCTTCACAATTTATTATTTGTTAAAGTAGTATAAAAGAGAAATGTTGATCAAATAAGACATAGATATGTGGCGAAGTAAGTCCCGCTTTAAAATATATTTCAATCACTCATTCAGGTTCTATATATAGGTTACAAAAGGAATAATATTGGCTGTAAGATCACGCCAATATTAAAATTCATCCCATAAAAAGAAAAATTAAGACGACTGAGCAAAAAAGGAAAGTAAAGTTAATCTTAAAAATTTAAGGAAAACACATTTTAAATCGTTCCTAAAATAAATTCGGAAAGCAAGAAATGAAAAACTGCCTGATGTATCCTGTATCTTGTAATAAGTTCTAGTAACGCTATGCAGAAAAGAATATAAGGTAAAACGTCGTGGCTTTATATAATTATTGAGAAGAAATATTTTACGTACTTCTTACAATTACAGGGAAATAATCATACAAAATTGCTTACTAATAAGCAATATTACAACAATGTGCAGAGCCTGTGAATGGAGGAAGGCTATATGGAATTTTCGGGCATATAATTAATAACAGAGGCCATCGAAAATATACTAAAGAAGAAAAGTGACATATGACGTTGCTTGACTCAAGACGAGGCCAAGTTTCCTTAAATGAAAATAATCCAAAGGACCCAAAAGAATAAGGGCAAATCCGTTTTTTACGGATATCTCAAGAAGCATTGCAGCAATTATTTTCAAACAACCACGGAATACAGAGCTTCTGGCTCCTTAAATACTATTAATATTTTGTAAGAAATGATTTTTTGATGGAATTATCATTCTGAAGTAAATCAATCACTTCAAACAACATTTTAGCTCCCTAAATATAGAAAATACACATCTTTTAATTCTGAGATAACTCTAATAAAGTGGAAGAGAACGCAGCGATTGATTAATATTCCGAAAATTTATTTTACTAAAGGTCTACTGAGTAATGACAGTGTTGTTAACGTTAAAGACAGTGAAAAGTATAGGGAAGAGAAAGCTGGAAAATAATGCAATAGATCGATAAAAATCCGCAATTGATGGAAAAGTAACCAGGTTGCATGTAAATAGCCAAATGCTTCATCAGGGAGCATTCACTTCAAACTCTAAGAGAAATATTCAGGTGAGCTTTCTCGAAACCGAAATTCACCTACGTTTTAAACGGAGTATTACATGCGTTTTCGAGCTTCAAATTTTATAAATGCACTCATTACTAGATAAGGCAAGATACATGTAATTTTTTATCATATCTACTCAGTATAAAACATCGCATAGTCTATGAGTTAACATGATGCGATCTGTCGCGGAAAAATTATGGTGGCTTCAAGTGAAGGCATTTGAGAAAACATATATTTCCATATATTTTGAGGGAGAAATGGTAAAAGTCGTTCGCTAAGTATACAGGCACATTGCTCTAAATCCGTAAGGCAATCCAGAGCGATGAGTAAGAGCAGTAGACATATTAGTGTTTTCCAGTTTTTTTTCGCGGGAATCCAGCGAATACAGTCGGCGAAAATCGAGAATGGTTCAAACATGCAATTATAGTACACCATAAATTTCACAAAAGTTTCCGAATTTGTGCCAATAATTCAGAATAAATGAGACTTATAGCGATGCTTTCAGAATGAAATATGTGTTCCAGAAATTAGGTCGAACGGCATTTAGCAGCTGGGGGATTCTAATAAAGTTCTCCAGCGGCACACCTACTATTCAACTTCCACAAACCGAGAGAAAACAGACCGGTCCACGAAAAGAGAAATGAAAGAAATTTACGTAATTGATAATAACGACTTTAAAATCCCCACAGGTGATATTATTTTGGGANTAAAACAATCTACACATATTACCGAAAACGTTATCAGCACCGAATAATAAAATAATCCCTAATAACATTTACGAAGTCGTTAACTTCCTGTTTCATTACTTTCAATACCTGAACCCACTTACGCAACATTGCAGAGGTTAGTGTTAATAGAAATATTATTACTAAGGATCCAATCAAAATATCCGAGATAAGGTTCGCCATCACTTTTTGGAACAGTCTTCTGAGATTACATATCGGGCATATTTGTGATAATGTTGGTGACAGTAGGTAAGAAAATACGACTGCTCCATGCACCTGTTCTCCTTCCGTTAGAGAATCAGCGAGTCGGAGGTCTATAACGTTGATTTTGCGGTAAAAAGACGTATTCGACTTGATTGACGATTCTAAATTGCGAATTCATTCAATCTGCACTGTCTATAACTCATACATTTTGAGCTATCATCGCGTGTACGCAACGTTTCCATCAATGTCTTTTTAAAAATTAGGTCCGTCCTTCTAAATGGGTGTCTGCTATAGTAGCTGCTCGCGATGTTCCTACCATTTCTTTAAACCGAACCCTTGCAGCGAATTTAAGTACCGTTATATTTGAGGTAGTCTCCTTACAGTGTTGCAACATGTGTTCCAGTGAAGGAATTTTAAGAGTATCCCGAATCTTATGTTACCCGCAATTTTTAAGTTTTTTTTGCTCATGACTGTACTTCTACGTTTTCCTAAGAGGACTGCGGGAAAAACGTATTTCTACGTTTGACCTGCTCTTTCTTCCCCGTTCTTGTCCTTTCCCAATTTTATGGCCCTGCCTTTCAATGAGACACCCAAAGGCTCACTCTCCTATACTGTTCTGGATTGGGGAAATCCGAGAGATTTCGCACCTAGGGGGAAACCCAAATCTTCCGTTTCTGAATAGCGGATTTACAAAATTAGTTTTAATTGATGAAAATCAAGATATCTGCGAAGTGTTTGGTATCAATATGATCAGCAAAGTGCAAGGAAAGTAAATTCGGACTGCTTATACAAAACAAATATCTTATTAAATATATCATATATGATACCAACCATAATTTCTAAACAATAACCACTGACCGCACCCATAAAGAAAAGGTCGACCCGGATTATAAGGGATAACCACCAGCTAGGACTTTCCTGCGCCTCCAGTACTCCAGTTACTTTTCTCCCGCACACAGATGTAGAAAAATTTGAGGGTCCCGCAGCTAAAGGGTTAAAATAATACCTACTGAATAAAAATTAAGAAAGGTAATATTCTTATCTTGTTCAGAGGTCTGCTTATGCAAAAGAGTTCTGGTTTTATTAAATCTAATGGGAAATTATCGATGGGACATCGCCTGGTAAAGAAGATATCAATACAAAGTATTCCATCTTATGGTCACTATTATCCAAATCTCGATGCAATGGGGGAATTACAATTTAGTTTACAATGAGTGATAGTCGAAGTTTCTCATGGAAGTAACTAAAGTAATCTAGTAAATTTTGATTTTTTTGCTGCAAAAAAAACAAACGCTATGCAGAAAAGAATATAAAGTAAAACGTCGTGGCTTTATATAATTATTGAGAGGAGATATTTTACGTACTTCTTACAATTACAGGGAAATAATCATACAAAATTGCTTACTAATAAGCAATATTACAACAATGTGCAGAGCCTGTGAATGGAGGAAGGCTATATGGAATTTTCGGGCATATAATTAATAACAGAGGACATCGGAAATATACTGAAGAAGAAAAGTGACATATGACGTTGCTTGACTCAAGACGAGGCCAAGTTTCCTTAAATGAAAATAATCCAAAGGACCCAAAAGAATAAGGGCAAATCCGTTTTTTACGGATATCTCAAGAAGCATTGCAGCAATTATTTTCAAACAACCACGGAATACAGAGCTTCTGGCTCCTTAAATACTATTAATATTTTGTAAGAAATGATTTTTTGATGGAATTATCATTCTGAAGTAAATCAATCACTTCAAACAACATTTTAGCTCCCTAAATATAGAAAATACACATCTTTTAATTCTGAGATAACTCTAATAAAGTGGAAGAGAACGCAGCGATTGATTAATATTCCGAAAATTTATTTTACTAAAGGTCTACTGAGTAATGACAGTGTTGTTAACGTTAAAGACAGTGAAAAGTATAGGGAAGAGAAAGCTGGAAAATAATGCAATAGATCGATAAAAATCCGCAATTGATGGAAAAGTAACCAGGTTGCATGTAAATAGCCAAATGCTTCATCAGGGAGCATTCACTTCAAACTCTAAGAGAAATATTCAGGTGAGCTTTCTCGAAACCGAAATTCACCTACGTTTTAAACGGAGTATTACATGCGTTTTCGAGCTTCAAATTTTATAAATGCACTCATTACTAGATAAGGCAAGATACATGTAATTTTTTATCATATCTACTCAGTATAAAACATCGCATAGTCTATGAGTTAACATGATGCGATCTGTCGCGGAAAAATTATGGTGGCTTCAAGTGAAGGCATTTGAGAAAACATATATTTCCATATATTTTGAGGGAGAAATGGTAAAAGTCGTTCGCTAAGTATACAGGCACATTGCTCTAAATCCGTAAGGCAATCCAGAGCGATGAGTAAGAGCAGTAGACATATTAGTGTTTTCCAGTTTTTTTTCGCGGGAATCCAGCGAATACAGTCGGCGAAAATCGAGAATGGTTCAAACATGCAATTATAGTACACCATAAATTTCACAAAAGTTTCCGAATTTGTGCCAATAATTCAGAATAAATGAGACTTATAGCGATGCTTTCAGAATGAAATATGTGTTCCAGAAATTAGGTCGAACGGCATTTAGCAGCTGGGGGATTCTAATAAAGTTCTCCAGCGGCACACCTACTATTCAACTTCCACAAACCGAGAGAAAACAGACCGGTCCACGAAAAGAGAAATGAAAGAAATTTACGTAATTGATAATAACGACTTTAAAATCCCCACAGGTGATATTATTTTGGGAAACCCAAGGTCTTCTACGGTACCTCTACTTAACTGCAACTAAAATTTTGCTTATAGCAACGTTTTCACTTACGAATAAATAAATCAAATAAAAAAGGGTGCCTCTAAACGCATTCAAATGATGTCTTAAAAATTTGCAAGTAAAATCATTCCTAAACTTAATAAAATGTGTTCAAAACTGAGCAAAAGGTTGTTAGTTTTTCGGAAGAATTTAATTGTAACGGATGTCTAAAAAATGTTTTTTACGAGATTTTCTTAACATGTCTATCTATATGTCGTCATTTTACAGCAAAAATATTGATTTTTGCATATTTGCAAAATTTTTTACCATTACAGTCTCTTCAGTTGGTGAACTATTAGAGTCGATCTTCTGCCATAGTTCTTATTTATTAATTCGATTTTTCAATCGAAGGGTACTTCACCGTACTAAAGAAGATTTGTAACAGAAAATAAAGATGACATGAAGTTCGTTAGAAAACATATATTATATTATCGTACAAAAACTTTAAAAAATTATAATTCTTGCATTAAATAACATGTGTATACATTCATAAAATATTTTTGTTAGCAATCCTAATATAAATGATTGCAAAACTGTATATCTGGCGTGCCGCGAAAATAATTTCCCTCTTTCTGTACACAGTAGACTATTTTGGCTAGTTGATAGTCTAATACGCAATCTTTCAATTGGTGTTACTGTATTTGAGCAGCTTCTCATTAATATCCAAGATAAAAGAGGAAATGACGACGGAATATTTGATGCATAACAAAATTAATTTGTTTTACTTAATTTCATGAAGCAAGACTAATACAATGTACTCATTTCATTTAGCAGAGCGTACATAAGGCCCTCGGAAAATAGTACTTGGCGAGGAATTAAACAGGGACGGAGAGACAAATCTAGAGCGACCTTAAAACGTCAGATACATCTTCGAAGACCAGATCATAACATGCGAATGAGGACAATATTGAGGTATCANAAAAATTAAATTTAAAGGTATTATACTTGTAAGAAAGAGAAAATATTTTCCTTAAATTGAACCTAAAGAGAGAGTTTTCCCATCGAAAAAAATGAAAACGTATCAAAAACTAATTTAACCGAAAAATGGACTCAGCTCACTACCTAACCATTTTAATATTTGGGAATGTTATTAAAGTCCTTTAGCCACGTACTAAATGATCATTAGGATTGTTTCATTCAAAAGTTAAAAAATATATCTTATCAAAACGAAAATATTTCTTGTCAACAAACGTCGCGTTTAACATTCCTGAGGACGAAAAGAAATACAAGTAAATTCAGCTGTTTAATTAATAATTTGAGACGGAGGTTTGCACCGCGTGTATTTTTCTGGTGATAAGTTTCCGGAATCACAGCTTCGCCAACAATAATCATAAAGTAGTCTCTCGAAGTTTATCCGACAGGATAGTCAGAGAAACATTGAAATTGTGTATACTATTTTTATTATTGATGACGCTGTGATTCCGGAAATTTATCACCAGAAAAATACTTTGTTCAAAGGCTGTAATGAGTGTTTCATTTTAACACATATGATGTTCTTTTTAGTTTATTGTTTTCGGTGCCCTCGTGGCCGTGGCCAACGCCGGGTTCCTCGCAACCCCCGCCGTCTACCAAGCACCACTCGTATACCGAGCACCCGTCGCCCTCGCCAAGGCCGCACCCATCGCTAAAGAAGACTTCGACCCCAACCCCTCTTACGCCTACTCCTACGACATCCAGGACGCCTTGACTGGAGACACCAAATCCCAGAGCGAGAGCCTCGACAACGGAGTCGTGAGAGGAAGTTACTCCTTGGTTGGCCCCGATGGCATCAAGCGCACCGTCGAGTACACCGCTGACGACGTCAACGGATTCAACGCCGTCGTCAACAACGAGCCCTCCAACGTCGTCATCAAGACCCCCGTCGTCAAGACCGTAGCACCCGTCAAGACGGTGGTGGCCGCCGCCCCAACCCTCTACCACGCTGCACCCGTCGCCCATGTTTACCATTCCGCACCCGTGGCGTACCACGCTGCACCAGTGGTCCAGGCGTACCATGCTGCACCTGTAGCTCAAGTCTACCACGCCGCACCAGTTGCTAAGGTGGCAGCAGTCAAAGCCGCTTCTACACCCGTGGCTAAGATCTCATTCTCCTCCGCTGACGTGAAACACGATATCACCTACTAGACCACTATGAATCCTGGATCCTTAAAAGCTGAATTGTTATCATTTTCTAAAAATGGTAATTAATCCGTCTCATACTAACTAAAATTGTTTTGATTGGTTTCACATCCAATTTTAAGTTATAATAAATTATTCTCAATCTCTATGATGTGTGTTTTCATTACTTGCGCATGCCTTGCACTATCGTAGCACTAAATGGCTCAATGGATTATTTGAATCTTTTCTGACTGAGAATGGAATTCCTTTAGCTGTCATAGTGTCTTTACATTTTCCATTTCATGGCGATTGCCAAAGGAGAGGTGAAGAAGTAGGTATGATAACTTTTGAAATGAATGCGTTGGTGAGCAGTAATAATAATAAGATAATACACCCCATTAAGTTGGATGAATTCATTTCACCCATCAAATGTATAGTTAAGTTTATATTTACCAAATAGAAATGATAAACAGAAAAATATTTTTCGAGAGAATCCAACAGTAACCGGCTGTTTATATCGCCTGGATATTAACGTCTACCTACATAACAGACACTAAAACAACCTCGAAGAAAACTTCTGAACCATTAACGTTTTCTTTCCCGCTTAATCCTTAGGATAAAAAAACTAACTTATGACTAAACGGAATCTGGTTAAGCGATTTTAAAACATTTTTATATAATAGAAATAAATTGAATCATAGTGTAAGGATGTGGAATCGTGTTCTAACATCTCGCATCATCTTCCCCGTTGATGATGAGTCGGGGGTTCCCACCAGGAGCGTCCGTCCACCTGAGGAGAGCCGCTGAGTGGGCAGGTTACGCGGCGCGCGTGGAGAAGAACGACACGTGGAGGAGGGACGGACGCGGCGGTGGTGGTTGGGAGGCAGTTGTTGGGAAATGGAGGAAGAATAAAGGTTCTGGAAACCGTAGCACGGACGTACGATTGTTTCTCCTTTTTTTTACTCCCAAGCGGATCGCAATCCCTAAGCTTGAGGGCCTCTTTACA
>KZ308408.1:0-57846 GCA_000376725.2 Ladona fulva | reverse complement strand
TTTTTTGTGATTTTTGGTTTATATTAGTCAATTTTGGGTTTTTATTTTGTTCTTTTGGGGGTGCATATAGTGACTTTACCAGTGACAGTAGTTGTTGAGTTGCAGCTTAAGCATAAGCTGCAACTCAAATTTTGCGGGCGGATGATGTAAGGATGTGGAATCGTGTTCTAACATCTCGCATCATCTTCCCCGTTGATGATGAGTCGGGGGTTCCCACCAGGAGCGTCCGTTCACCTGAGGAGAGCCGCTGAGTGGGCAGGTTACGCGGCGCGCGTGGAGAAGAACGACACGTGGAGGAGGGACGGACGCGGCGGTGGTGGTTGGGAGGCAGTTGTTGGGAAATGGAGGAAGAATAAAGGTTCTGGAAACCGTAGCACGGACGTACGATTGTTTCTCCTTTTTTTTTACTCCCAAGCGGATCGCAATCCCTAAGCTTGAGGGCCTTTTTACAATAGGAACAATAAATCGAAACAAAAATTAAAGTTCCAACGAACTTTCATACCATTGAGTGCATTATTTTTAACTGAAATTTACATCGGAGCACACGTCGAAAGGCGGATGGCTGGACAAACAAATCGATCAAAGATCGATTCCAGATTATTAAAAGAAATTCTTCAGATATCCAAGACATCGAAGAGATTCCAACAACTTCTTTTAACTTTTGGCTTTCCAAACATGTAAAGACACCGGTTTTTTGATGTTTAACATTTAGTTTTTTGTTTCCTTTACCCATAACTTTATGGAATTATTCCAATTATGATCGACGTAGAATTCGTATGCGTGACTGTATGCATTTTTCATGGCTCTTGAAAAAATTGACATACACGGTGTAAAAGAAATGTTCCCTCGGATATCAAAAGGTAAAAAGCTAAGTAGCAGGCAATTAACGCACGCTATTAAAGACAATTCAATAGAGACTTTGGGAGTATCGAGAAGAAGAACTCGGACTTTAAGTGAAAGCTTAGGGAAGTTTTTTTACTTTATACCTTCCTTTAAATTTTAATGAAACTATAAATGCAATGAGATTCTAATAGAACGTGTAATCTTTACGAGTTTCACAGAAATTTATAAAAAGAGCCTTCATTTTAATGTTTGCGAGCATTGGTGTATTATCGAGACGTAAATGCACGAATGAAAAGCGGGATGCCTACATCACAGGATATTGTTATCCCACCTTGAGAAAGACACGTTTCTATTTCAGTTCCTTTCTATGCAATGTATTATATTTTCGCACCGGTTATTGTAAAAAGAGATGTTTGTCAGAAATACATGGAAGACAGAGAGACGAAGGATAACTTAGCACTTGTAGCGAGGGTAATAAAATGGAGTTGAATTCACAGTTAAAGTTGAGTAAAAGTTCAGCATTCTCGACATTCTCTTTTAGCTGTCAACATCTTATAGAAAAGAAAGATGACGACATTTGACACGACATATCAGAAATATAGATCATATTTAATTAAAATACATATCCGCAAATTATACCAAATAAGAATACGAATGAAATTACGGTTATTTTATGCTTAATTTATAGAAACTATTAAAATATAAATAATTATTTATATTTATTTTGTGTATATATTGATAGTAAACACGGTGCATAGTCAGTTGCATCAAATTTAGTTCTAAGTCCAATTTACAATACTATACTTCCAATTAACTAAAAGAAAAACACTAATTTCCACATAAGATGGTCTGAGGTGGAAATTACAGCGGTTTTCTCTTAGCTCATTATGTCTTTCGATGAAGTCTGGCCAGCGATGATAGATTACAGTATACCTCCAATTATTTTGGCCCATTTGGAAATGTGAGAAGCACTTACACAAGCAAGATATTGAAGCGTCTCCCTCGGTAGATATGGAATCAAGGACAGGGGCAAAGTTGAAACGAGAATGCGTGAAAGGCTACTGGTCCAGCGGCGTTTAAGATTCCGTTTAACCCTTTCTCCACGAAAACTGGTCGGACAACGGGCACCAGAAAAGGAGTGAAGAAGAAATTTCGTAGAATATAAAGTTCGTCGAAGGAATCCGGGTCCCTCATAAAGGAATCAATGTAGAAACATGACATTTAAAAAGAGAGAGACCAGGTCATCCTTTGAAATGATTCCAATCGTCCAAAAATAAATCCAGTGATCGGTCAGAAAAAGTTTTAGAAAGAACTTTAACCCTATTCAATCGATTATCAATGGGAAGCAGCATTAAAATCAATCTCTGCAAAATCGATTCCAGTAAATATTTATCCTGAAAGAATTTCAAAAGGAATTTTGAGCAAAGTATTCAGTTGGTAAACATGAGTTGGAGGCAAAATATCCAAATACGCTTCATATACATGTATACGCTGTTATCACAAGCAACAAATAAATATGCCTCATAGGCTCCTGGATAGCCATCTCATTTCCGCTAAAACATGAAACGCTATAAAAATTAGTGGGGCTTCAGCCATGATGCAGGAAGGAATAACACATATTCATTAATAAGAAATTTCAAGCTAACTTTGAGGAATAATTCCGTCCAATCAATCTACATAAAAGCAAATCGATAATTGTGGTGAATTCTAGATCGTTGAAGATATCGTTGTCTCTCGTTCTCTCTTCGACGCATGAATGCGAGATCCTCACCGCGAAATGAATATAACACTCACTTATATACCAGGAAAAAATTGCCTCAAAATTAATGGCACTAAAGGACATGAAAAGCTTGTTTATTCAAAAGTAGAACGCAGTCCTGGAGAAATTTGTATTCACAGATTCGCGATTGCATAATATGAGTTATGACAATACTTCATAACTTTCCATGCTGGAAGTGAATTATTTGGATGAATCATGGGGAATCTCATCTTAAAACTTCACGAGTCGAAAGTTATTGAAAAAAGAACATTTTGATGAATTGAAGTAACATTCAAAGCTAATGTAGTGCTTTCAAAGAGCTTTAGCCTTTAGTGTTGTGGGGCAATCAATGGCTTGAGCGGAAATTTAACCCTACTTTTCAAAATCATAACTTTACAATGTTATTCGGAAATGCGAGCAAATATTTGTAATTTGAGCTGAGATCAATTTATCAGACATTTTTTTAAAAGACTTTGGGTCTTTTGTCTTTGAGTTTCAAGTGTGTAATAAACCATCATAAGGCTATATTAACCAATGGAAAACACTTCTACATTGTTTTACCCCTTTTGTAGGAAACAAGAGGAATCACAGATGGAATACAATATTGTTCAAAAATCTGCTCCTTCGGTGAGCATAAATCTGATTAAATTTTATGGTCCCTGAGCTTTCTTTGATAGCTTCGAAAAGAGATTAATGGGATAGTGAAATAAATAATATAATTTCGTTAAAAATTTCCAAACTTAAGTTATAAGAAGTCCAATGGTAAGAAGACCTTTACTCCAAACGCAAAGATTAAGTGTCCATTATGATATTGCGAGAAGCACTCAGAGCCGTAGGTACAACTCTTACCGCCCAGGGAAGAGTAGCTCCACGCACCATCACTTAATACTTAGTAAGCTTGCAATTTCATATGGAATTTCAAAGAAGCAAAAATTGATTTTTCGGGAATACATAAACGAATGTGATAAATTCAAAATTCTTTCCACTATCTCAATACGACATTCTTTTGGTTAGGTACTCGGTTTATTGTCTTCAATCTGACATATGTTAGCAGGTTTGACATAGGAAACGACCTTTTCGTCTTACATATAAAATATGACATACCTTGACTTGACTTGTTGTTTATTTATGCTGGGCCAGACGAAGCCGAGTGGCCCCCTCTTCCCCTGGCCCAGCGCTCTCTCTTAAGGTCAAGTACAAAAAATACATATATACAATTTGTACATAGGTAAAAGTAATTACAGCAGACATATACACAATAGGAAAAAACTATATTTACATGTGGATAAGTAAATGTTTTAAATTAAGATACGTAAGATACAAAGATTCAGAAGTAATACAAGAGATTTTTCGAGGAATCATAAGAAGAGATGATTCTTAGATTCTTCGATTTCGATAAATTATCTATTCCATGTCTCACCTTCACTACGGATACTTATACTGGCAATGTGAATATCGCTAAATTAAAATTTCTTTAGACATGATATTTGGAAAGATTAAGAAAGATTGACTGCTTGTAAACTTCGCCCACTAAATCTGCCGAATATATGGAAATTTAAATCGATTGCTCAAGCGCAATATTTCAAGGGTGCGATTGACTAACTGATCAAGGAGAGCGAAGGACGGGGGACGACATTACATCGAAAACATTATGAAAGAGAGACACGCCTTTCTGATTTACTAAAAAACACTGCTCCGTATACTTATGGGGCAGGTTGACACTTTCACGGACAATTACAAATTCCACCTTCGGTATCAAGGATAGAGGGAGACGATGCTAGCGCTGGGTCATCCGGATCAGAAGAGAAAACGGGCAGGAATTTGGGAGGAGAAACTGCGACCGGTCAAGCGACATATGCGATTTTTAAAAATTCTAAATTTGCATTGCACAAGATGCTCCTCCCGACGCAAGGAGAATCTTCGACTCGAGTATAAAAGCATGGATTGGAAGAAGGATGAATCAGTATATGTCGAGTAAAGCTACAGTCATGGCAATTAAGGTAAGCTCAAGTTAGCAGCTCTCAATCACTTAGTATTTTCGAAGGAAAGAATGTAGCCCGAATAGAATACCTTGTATACTCAGTTGGAACCTAAACGTTAAAACCCAATGATAAACAGATGTGAAAAATAGCGACATGACTGGGACTCGAACCCAAGTCTCCCACTTTCCGGGAAGGTATTCTGAATTACCTTACCGTTCATGGTGGTTCAGAGGATAGAATACCTGGTGGTGGAAGACCTGGATTCATGTCCCATTCACGTCGCAATTTTTCACATCTGTTTATCCTTGGGATATATTGGACACACCTCAATGTACAAAGATTACCACCATATTCTTTCCCTAAAACTTTAAAACATTAAAATGTTGTAACGTGAAAATATCAGTTTAAATTTTACCATTGCTCTTTGTCGTGGTAAAATTTCAAGCCTAGCACGCTGGTGTCCATAGACGTCAAAGTGTTAAACTTCACATTAACCTGTAGTTATCATGACAATTGATAATAGCAGCATAAAATGACTTTTAAGCTCGAGAATAGCTTCAAAAAGCCGTTGTTTATGAGCAAACTAAACGTTGAAAAATTCCAACCAGCAGGGGTTATGGTTCTCAGTGGTCTCGCTTTGCAATTATTGTTCTCAGTACGTATTTCGGCAACTACGTTGCCATCTTCGGGAGGGAAGAATAACTGTTATCTTGTCCCCCGAAGATGGAAACGTAGTTGCCGGATTACGTACTATGGAACAATAATTGCAAAGCGCGACCACTGAGAACCGTAACCCCTGCTGGTTGGAAAGATTAGTTTTCTCGCAAACAACGGCTTTTTGGACCTTTTCTCGAACCATGTATTAGCACAGCCTTTTTTTATAAATTATAAAATGACTTCTCACATAAAGCCTAATGAGAGAATATTAGATTACTTTCATGTTCTTGCGGTATAAATTCATTTCGTGTATCACACACAACATTATTATACTTCCAATTATTTTGAACTATTCACAAAGACTGAAAATGTCAGCTTTTAAACAGGAATAAAATCCATGATGGGAACTTCTTATTAATATTCATCACTGAATTCCTTTTCAGCTGTTCGTTCTTGCTGCGCTTGCGGCAGTCGCCAGTGCCGGCGTTCTCACCACTCCCGTGGTTAAAACAGTCGCCGTGGACACAGACTACGACCCCCATCCCCAATATTCCTACTCCTACGACATTCAGGATGCCCTCACCGGAGACTCAAAGGGACATTCTGAGACCCGCGATGGCGACGTAGTCTCAGGCAGTTACAATCTTCTAGAAGCCGACGGCACCCGTCGCATTGTCGACTACACCGCTGATCCAGTCAACGGATTCAACGCTATTGTGCGTAAGGAAGGTGTCGCCAAGGCAGTGGTTGCTAAGGTAGCAACACCTGTCGCTGTAACCCATGCAGTGGCCCATCCCGTCGCCTACGCCGCCCACCCAGTGGCTTATGCTGCCCATCCAGTGTCCTATGCTGCCCACCCAGTGGCTTATGCTGCCCATCCAGTGTCCTATGCTGCCCACCCAGTGTCTTATGCTGCCCATCCAGTGTCTTATGCTGCCCATCCAGTGTCTTATGCTGCCCATCCAGTAGCATACGCCGCTCCCCTACACCACAAGATCATCGTCTAAGCCGTTAGGCGAATCCCGTGTGATGATTGTGATCATGAAGCTTATTTATTTTCACTAATTTCTAGAAACATACCAATGCAATTATAGTTATACCACATACACATATTATTATTATACTACAAATATAGCAATGGGCAAAGATAAAAAGAGTTAAATTTTTGAAGACTCTGCCGAATGGCGAAAATTTAACGCTTAAACGAGTTTTATGCTTTTTTGAATTAATGAGCATATTAGTTCGTCCCTACACAGGATATTTTACTACACTGTCTCTATGTTGTGGGTGTATTACCACCATGAATAGAGATTACGATTATGTGCTGCCCTTTAAATACATCTTTCAAACAAGAACACTTTTATTGAGGAAATTACCTCAATTACAAACTATACAGCGTTGTAAAAATATTAAGTATTGATAAAATAAAATTTCATCACCTAATTTTACTGTTTTTTACCAAGTTCGATAACCTTTTTCTCATATCTGCTCGTAGGTATTAATTCTAAAAACTCGATGAAAATTAAACGAAGGGATATTAATAATTGAAATTATTCAAGAAAAAAATTAACATATGGAATGTAATGGAAAGAGAGACAAAAGAGGTACAGCGTTGAAAAATATAGAAAGCAAGTAACCGATTTTTCTCCGTGTTCTACAATACAATTCCTTGGAATTTAAAGTAAAACAAAATCAAACGCAAAGAAAATTCTCAGAAACACGAAACTTCTCGAACTCTTAAAATGGCCATCATGCTGACAAAACTCTCATATTCGAACCATACGTACACGTAACCACATGGACGAGTTGAAGCCGATTGCACAACCGGCGGATTTGTTCTTTGACATACTTTGCGTACTCCCAAATGCAAGCTTAGACGGAAACGAAAAGTAGCGAAAACCTTAACTGTTTATTAGTCTTATAAATTAAATTTGCTACCTGTTTGATCCATAGAATTGTGAGAAAAGAATCGACGATGGCTTTTCAGAAATCCCCTCTAATTACGAGCGACTGCATCAATTGAATCACAAGAAGCCGCTTTGGGGCGTGCATGATGCGTTGTTCCAATCATACAAAATTTGTTCAGAATTAAATGTCATTGGAGCATAAAATATATTTGGAATTTATTGGCCTTGAACGAGTTTTGAGTGACCGAAGTGGATAGCCACGCGTGTCCGACCTTGGGAAAGTTCAAAGTCACAGAATGCGGCGGAAGAAAGGGAAAGGACGGTGATCGACGAAGAGAAAGGACATTCTGTCGCAAAAACCGTTCGTTTAATTCATTACTGAGAACCGCTCCTCGAATAAGTGAATGAATCATCTGGTACCGAAAATTACACACGAAGATTACATTCACGGAGGAATTCACGTTAATTAGTGGAGTTTGTGAATGGTAATGAGATTGCAGAATAATACATTGTTTTATTACAAGAAAGAGAAAGATAACCTTTACCATCCACTGTATAAGTAACGTGAGCAGTAACAGATCAGAACAGTAACAGTGGTAATTACTTGCTAGTCGGCCAAGTAATAGCCATCTTCAAGCCTATGAGTAATACAAGCTGATTATCCAACGATCTTATCGTCATGTTACCATAAGGTTCTCGACTCAGAGAAATGTTGAATCAGTCACAAAAAATTTTTTTTGAACCAGTAACCATTTCCTAGTATTTTATAGAGAAATAAGTAAACGTACATCATCTCGAAACAATTTAAACAAAGAACTACATCAAATTGATCATCAAAAACGTTTCACAGAATTACGAAATAATTCGTTGCAGTTCTTTGGCTCTCTAGCTTCTATACCAAATGAATGCTCTCGTCTACTTTTAAAGCCTCTACACATATTAAATGGAGCTAATTGCACGGGTCGAATATCATTCGCAGATGCTAAAATCACTTTCAAGTCGTTCTAACTTAACTGTGCCAATAGGTATTCAGATTTTAAAATTTCGAAATTTTACTAATCCGATACTTACGATTAACATGTATCATTCAAAGTGAATCGGAATCACCACGGGAGATTATGGTAAAATAAAATACTAAATATTAATGTTTTTAATCCACGGAGGAAGTTATTGTATTATGAAAACATACCGCATATAAATACACAACGAAGAAAAAATAGTGTTTTTCTACTTTCTCTTTCGAATCTGACAAAGAAAGTGTCACCCTTTATTAATAATTATAAATTTTTATAATAAATATTTCGCTATATTAGTGCCAAATACACGGAATAAGAACGAGGAAATTTATTAACACAGACCATTGGAAGTTATATTTAAGTAATGAAAAATGATAGGTACACATGGGCAACTGCCGCATACAGTAGGTAATGTAAGGAAAATTAATATCTTGAGGAATAGATTTCGTGTTGCGCTACACCACGTGGATTCTGTTTGATTAGGATAGCCGGTTGCACAAATTGCTCAATCGTTAGCGAAAGCGCCGTCGTAACTATATATTCCCATTAGAAAAGCATAAGCCATTCGCAACTGGCGCCACTTCAGGAATATTTGTAATTCCTTGGGAGATCAATGCTCTGGCAGCAATTAAAATTTTCTTAAGAGCACTACTCAGGACGTAATAGAAGTTAATAAAGCTTTTCATTTTATACGAGGATGGTTACATAATTTGAGATATTGTGTTATAATAATATTACTAATATTAGTTTACTACGTTCTCCTAAAAAGGTACATAATGAATTAAAAGGTAGATCTAAGACAGAACAATAATCTCATCGAAGGACATAAGCTAGAGCTCTAAGTTTCTCGAAGTTAAACTTACGATATCTGAATGACTACTATTGTTAATTTGATCACCCATTCGGTTTCGGAAAATACCGTGCAAAACGAAAAGAACGAAAGGTGAAAGAGACGCTTTTATAAATAACGCATTTAATAATAATATAAATATAAAAATCAAATAAAATCAAATACTGTGTAATTCCCTTTCTAGATAAAAATCGTATCATTCGGAAATTCTATCGAAAATTCAGTACCATGTCAAATTTCGCAATATCGTTGTGTGAAATGACAATTGGTGCAAGCAATTTGAAGTAAATTTCAATTTCCTCGGTAGCAAGAATAGATTAAAATAATCGGTAAATTTAACCCTTAAATATGTTAAATACGAAATATATAACCTGAAATGGCTAAACTGAGAGCAGAAATATTTTCAAATATTCCTTTATTCAACATCACCTTGTTTTCGTTAGCTTTCCATGTAAAGAGCGATATTATGCCAAAAAGGGGCGTGAAACTATGAAATGAAACAAGCGATATTGATTCCGAAGAAAGCAATTCCTTGTCACAGGTTACGATAGATTATGGAGAAATTAAACCAAAGGTGTCCTCTCCAAATAAGGAATCATCTATCGACTAAGAGTTGTGAGACAAGTACAGTTCATTTCCGCGTGGGAATAGCGTGATCGAGCATCGACCGTTGAGATAATGTCGAATACGGAGAAACGAGATTATATGCGATGGAGCAATAAATATAATATTTATTATTCATCTGAATAGCGAGAGCCCTCAATAGGCAGGAGAGACAAGTATTCATTGACATTTCACAAGAGTTGCGCAAAACTAGTAGGTTAAATATCAAATCCAAGTTGCCGCACTAGATTTTTTATTTTTTAAGTACTTGAATAAATTTATCGCATAATGCAGTTGGGAAATATTATTCACACAATTTCCCTAATTTATCTTTTGACGATACACATAATTTCTGAAAATGACTTTAATAAAAATATACGATCTACCAAAATCATCATTTCGAATTCATTGCCTCATATAATGTTTGGTGTGGGAATGGAATGCATGAAACGAAGTCACGTCTCATTGACCGAAATTTCCTAAATTCAAATGAAAAGTGAAGACCCGAGGAAAGCTGGGAGAAAACTAATTGAAAACGTAAGT
Source organism: Ladona fulva (assembly GCA_000376725.2). Taxonomy (NCBI): domain Eukaryota; kingdom Metazoa; phylum Arthropoda; class Insecta; order Odonata; family Libellulidae; genus Ladona; species Ladona fulva. Next base: position 47,686 of record KZ308408.1, on the reverse strand, counting down.
CGCCGCACTAGCAAGGCGTGGCTATGGAAACCATGGTGAAAGACTGCATACCCACTAGCAACGAGTTTGGACCACCCGCTTCAAAGGCGATTACATCAGCACAAGTAGAGGGAAAGGGAAGGAGTATAGCTAGCCGAGAATTGTATAAATACTGTTGGATGGAATAACCGGATCACTCTCAAACGGACACTCCAAAATGGCACTTAAGGTAAGCCTAGCACCGATGCATTCAGGAATTAATATCCACTCCGAAAACCTTCTCCCAACGAAACGTATTACAAACACTTTCTTTTACAGTTCGTCTTCCTCGCCGCCCTCGTGGCCGTCGCAAACGCCGGATATTTCGGCGCCCCCGCCGTTGTGGCTCCCGCAGTGGCGCGGTATGCCGCACCCGCTTACGCCCACGCCGCTCCCCTTGCCTACGCCGCTCGTCCTCTCGCTTACGCCGCCCGTCCCCTGGCTTACGCCGCACCCGTCGCTAAGGCCATTGTAGCTGCACCCGCCATTGCTAAGGTCGCCGTCGACACCGACTACGATCCTCATCCCCAATACTCCTACTCCTATGACATCCAGGATGCTCTGACCGGAGACTCCAAGAACCAGCACGAGAGCCGCGATGGAGACGTCGTCCAGGGATCTTACAGTCTGACTGAACCCGACGGCACCCGCCGCACCGTCGAATACACCGCTGACCCCGTCAACGGATTCAACGCCGTCGTCCACCGCGAGGGTGCCGTCGTCAAGGCCGTCGCCGCCGCCCCCGTCGTCGCTAAGGTTGCTGCCCCTCTTGCCTACGCCGCACCCGCTTATGCCGCTCCCCTCGGCTACGGAAAGGTCTTCCACGGTTAAGCTACAATTCCTTACATAGTAAATTATTATATTTATTATCTTGAACGAATTCACATATTGTGAATTCTTCATCAGTTCTATCAATGCAATAAATCTCTCCTACATTATCCCAAGTTTTATTCATAGTAAATAACCCAACGAAAACCCTTTGCATGTGTGATGCAGGTTTGGCAAGTTTTGTTTCGTTCAGTTACAAAACTAAACCATCCAGTTGTCGCTCTAGTTTATGAATATCACTTTTCGCATTCTACGGGTACCACAAGAGAGTGTATAGGCAATAGAATAGAATAGAAAGAATATGGGAAATGTACCGAGTTGAAGAAAATGCTAGCTGGAAACTTCGGAAACGGATCCGGATTATATTTTCTTCTATCCATTACCGTTGACAAATCCGCTTCCGAACGGAAACGAATTTGTCAACGATAGAAGAAAATATAAATAACAAAAATCGGAAATTGCTAGGTACTATTTTCGTAATGGAACTCAATAGTTACTTTCATTTTTCATAATTGTTCGGATGATAATGCCATAACCAACGTGGTAAATGGCTAGGAGGAGAACCAGTTTAATTTGCAGCAGTTATAAATAAAATAATACATGTATTAGACGTTTTTCAGTTCCTTTTATTGCTTTAAGTATAGTTTCAACAAGGAGAATCCTAATTCTAATGGTGGCCCCGACTAGGCATGCAAGAGGATTTCCTACCACACTGAAACGCATTGAAAACCAGCAACGAACTTCATACATTTTTGCGGTTACAGATGACAAGATAGCTCTTATTTTTTTTTCATTGGCATTAGAATCGAAACCTAAAAAATACAAGGTGACTCTAAATTGAATCAACGCAATAAAATACGAAAGGATAGATGAACAGTTGAAGATTTCAACACATATCTAACATAGATGGGTCTGTAAAGCAAAGGGATGATGAAGTCAGCAATGATTGGAAATATCGAATTTTGCAAGAATAATGAAAAATTTTCCCAAACAATAAGGCGCAAACTAATATCATCTAAACATGCAATTGATGAGCGATTCTTTGCGAATAATTGTGAAACAGTTTCTGTGGGGATGCAACGTTATTTCATAAGAACATAATTCAGGTTTGTATGATTTTCCCACACTAACTCTGGTCCATAATGTCATCTTAGTATCAGTTTAATATTAGGAAAGAAGATGAGAATGTTAAGAAGAAGCTCATTAATCTTCAAAGAGATAAATGGAATGTGAACAGGTCAGGTTTCTCAGTAAGACGATTCAGAATTATAAAATATTTTTATGGAAAAATCGATGATTTGAGATAAAAATAAAGATTATTTATATAGTGATATATTAATGTGAAATTAATTAACTCTGACTAATAAATTTAAACAGGATATAAAAGACTATTAAACTTTATTCGTACACTATTTTCTTCCTAATATCAGTATTACTTTCGATTATGATTTTTCAATATAATGAGGCACTATATTTCACTGAACAGACAACAGTCCAGAAACTGATATGGGAGCAGGTATATAGGTAATGAAGGAAATAATTTTGAAAGCAAAAATAAAACAAGCTCAAAGAAATCGTATTTACAGCTGAGATTAGACTAAAATGGGGGAAAAATAGTGATTTCCAAAACAAATAACAGAAATCACAATATAACAGTCGTGTAACTAATGTTTGTGCGAATCTGATTTTGTGTAACTAATGTTTTATTTAGCAGGAAACTACATATATTGTGATGTGAACCAATAGTACAAGGTTGGTACAGGCTGATGATCCATATGTTGACTCAGGACAACCCTTATAAGCTAGTTAATGGTATTATTATATATTACGGTTTTCGCAACTGAACTCCACATTTTAATTAAATAGCAAATCCAAAATCTGAAAGAGATATGTCAAAAAGAGGTAACACTATCAAGAGATTGGTACCTATTCACGTAGGTATAATGTGAATAATAATGTCAAGCAATGATATGGTTTTGAAAATATTGTAATTACATCTCAGAAACTTAGCTATAGGTAAAAAATCATAGAAACGCAAAAAAAGAGAAATTTGTAAAATGAAATAAAGAGGAGTCCGCGGAGGAAAGAAAGCGCTGCAAACATTTCTGACTTTTCTCAGCAGAATGCGCTGCGGTCCGAATCATTTAATATGCATACCGCGAAAAATTTAAGAGGGAATTTAAAAAAATTTTCAAACGTATCTTACTCACACAAAAATGAACAAAACATGGGAAATTTTTGGACTTGGTAAAATTTTGTGTCAAATTTTGTTTCATAATCCTCGATTAATGTTCCACCAAGTATCGCTTGATATGTACCGTTTCGTTTACTGAAAACAGTAATTCTGATTCATGGTTAATAGAACGTATCAAAGAAATTTACAGGGTTTATCCTCTAAGCTCTTAAAATATCAATTTCTAACACAGCCTTTGCAGCAAGATATATCATTACTAGCGAATTTTTAACATTGAATTAATTAATCAAGTAACTGTTATTATCTTAATAATATTTAAGATTTCGGTTGATGATTCTTGATAGAAATTTTATAATAAGCACCAAACAAAATTTTTTAAATGATTATAGCGCACAATTTGCAAGAATTATACATAAGAAGGCTTATCTTAAGAATTATATCAACACAAAATTTCAATGTGGACTGTGTTTTAGATCTTTGTAAACTGCCTTAAACTAGTGTTTGATAGAAGAAAAAACTGAGACAAAAATTTACAATACCTTATCTTTCAACTATAATTAATAACAATAATAATAAAACGTCTTTATTTAAAGGCGAGATTGAGAGTTATTAGTCTCTCGTTATATCTTAACCCGTCAATGGACATAATTAAACATTTTTGTAATTGATGGTATTAATAATCGAATGAACGCTATCATAAAACTGTAATGGGAAGTGAAAGTGTAAGGGAATATTTACAAGTGCTAGAAAGCTCATTTCAATTTCGCCATGATAATCCATTAACCTTTCGTAACTTCAAAGGAATGCCAATTACAACATTAAAATGCTGTCCAGTAGGCTAGCAAGATTAAATTACACACAAGTAAAAAAATCAGGTCTAAAATGTCGTTCTTAGCAAATGTGAATGCACTGTGTACATTAACGATGCGAGAAGAAAACGATATTTCAATTTGTAAGGGTATTAGAATTACAAAATACAACACATTCCCGAAAGGACTCAAGTTTTACTCTGCAAACTCCAGTTTTACTTTTTAAGCATTATCAATAATTTGATATCGATGACTAGTGCTATTCGGTTGGACCAACGACTTCGATATTAAATATATTATTTCATTCTTCGTGGAATACTCATGGTCAAAATTATGTTTTGGTTAAGTTTTCTCAATCATAATCATCAAATAACTCATTCACACAATAGACGGCTTATTAAATCCATTAAAGAGCAAAACGGTGTTATTTAGAATTGAATTCGGAATAAACGTTTTTTAAATTGATATTTTATGAACGAGGAACGTATTCCACTGTGCTATGGGCGACTCAAATGGAATTTATTAGACCGAAAAATTGCTATGAAAATGTATGTGATCATCCACCATCTAAGAACAAGAAAACTTCCCTTCCTTTATTTTCTTTATTCCACGAATTCGAATTCGGCAAGCGTTTCCGTGTGTTCATGTAGACAAAATATATAAGACGTTTTAATTCCAAGATACGGCATTGAGGGAATGCCCGTTGCAGGTGCAAGACCGCATCACAGAGCTCTGTAAGACACGTTACACAAAGAAATCTGACAGAAAAATCACATCCTTTGTCATTCCTAATCATAAGATCAATAAATACATTGAAAAGATAAAAAATCAAGAGTACCGAGTACTTAATAACGGTAACTCAACTCAGTAACATAACTAGCTAATTCTAATTTTAACAAAAGCAATTTTTAAAACTCAGCAGTTCTGTAGAACTTTCCGACGTCTATTTCCGATTCTTGATGTCAAATTTTTCATTAAAGAACTAAGAAAAATTCGAATGGTCAATGACCATTTTCGTTATTAAATATTCCACTTCTTTTTCAATGCACGACAGTAGGCGAGACAATGTGTTGCAAGATATTTAAGTATATTTCCCTTTTTTCTTCACAGCAACAATCTTAACATTATTTCCAGTTAATAAAATGAATCGAGGCCTTCAAATTTTGTTGGCTACATTTGCTCAGGAATAAAAAAACCTAGACCATCTTTACATAAGACTTTTACCAAACGTAAATACTCCATTTTTTCTTTTCCCGATTCATACAAGCACATAAATCAAACTACGGTCTTAGCAATTCAACACCCTACTTATACGATAGAGATGCCATTACTATTTGCTATTATTGCAAACTAATGATTATCTATTGGCATCACCGTGACTACAGTGATCCAAATGATAAAATAAAAGACGATCAAATCGTTATGATACTATCATTAGCTTATCTCACAAATTTTAGACCTCATTTAATAAGGTATCCTTTTTAAAGCAATAAAAACCTCTCTAAACAACAATTTAAATGTAAAACAGCTATAAATGATATGAAAGGAATTATTTGCTTCATTCTTTTTGGAAAAAAGGGCTTAAGCAATCAGTCTCAGGTCGTCGATATCATTTGGGTCGAAAGAGGAATGAGAATTTGGATTCGAGGACACGACCTAGAATGTTTGGGAAATTCTACACAAGAATGAGAGGAACTTAAGGCACTAGAAAAATTTCGCATTCAATCACCTTCCATTCGCTTCCTCAATAAGATAGTCACTTCAAGCAATGGAATATTATCAAAGGCAATTAACAACAGTTATTTTGCTTTCACAAAGACTTCCTAAGGAAAGCTCACGGGTCACAGATTGGAGTCCTTCGCGGAAAAAAGACTATGGTGGAATGGCAAAATTTTCGGTTTCTCAATAATGAAATGATGTTGAAAGAAGTTATTCACTTCAATGAAAAAATTTAAGCGGAGAACATTTAGGTAATAATTATGACAGTATAATTAGTAGCTCTTTATTTTCGATGTAATTTATTTCAAAACAATTTCACACCTGCAAAGACCACAGAATAAAATCTCGTTTCGCGAGTAATTTTACGCATTCAATACAACTTACCTGAATCAAAATATGAATCAAGAAGAGAAAATTAAATTTAAAACGATTTTTAACGAGGGACAGACAACAAAAACTAAAGCAATTGAATGATAATTTCGATTTTATTCTTTGATATCTGGGCACTGAGGATCTTTTAAGCCTTTCTCCTTTCGAAATGAACTATTGTTCAACAAAATAGACGAATAAAAACACCACAATTTTCCTCACGTTTTCAGATTCGACAATTCGAACATTCGATGCCACCGAGGTATTCAAGATTTTTTGTAGTTTCAGTAAGTTCAAATTATCATCAACTCACCGTTGACCGCCCAATATAAGAGGAAAGGCCCAAAATTTGAATAAGAATCACATAAGGTACATATTCGCAACATGAGGTAATCGTGAAATAAAAATAACGGTAAAGTGTTTAATAATTGTGTTAAAGCATTACAAAATGATAGAAATTTTCCAAAATAAAAGTATAGCTATAGGATATAAGGTAAAGTGCTTTTTAGATCGATACCACAGCTTATCGCGAACGTTGAGAATACCACGTCGTTTTCGGGACGGGTGCTAGCATTTATGTTGCAGAAATTTAAATGCAGAGATACTTATTCGTAACATAAACATATTGCTGGAGATTTTCTTCGAATGGATACACCGAGTGAACCGAAATTTAATGAAGGTTCCACTATTTGTGATTAAGCACTGGCATTACAGAGTAGAAATGTCTAAGGTAGAACGGAATTTCTCAAGAATAGGAAAGTATACGTAAACTGAAATTACAGCATCAGAAAGGACCGGTACATGCCTTTTTCAAGATTTCGTAAATGCGGGCTTTACGAGAAAGTAACGAAATAAATATGTAGGCCATTTGGTAAGGAAACGATACACGATCTGCTCATGAAATACAGGGAGCCGATAAGGAACTAAATTTTAGAATTATATCTCTTATTTCTATTTTGTTGATCTCAGATACTTCCTCACACCGTTTAAGTTACTTGATTTTTTACATCTTGCACAACTGCATCGAGACTGTCTTGCTACACCATCATCAAACCTGCATTGATTTGCTACATTTCGAAATTATATTATTCCACCAAATACGTTAATACATTTTACATTAAAAACCAACATCTATATTTTAAATAATATTTACTGTAAATAAAGCAGCAAGTAGCCCTTTGATCTAAACATGTTTTATGATTTGCTATTAATATCCGATTATGCAGTTCGAATTCACGGCTTCTAAAGAAACTTTATTTATTAAAACCCACCATTTCGGCCTCATCTTTGTGGTAGCACATCGCGACGCAAGAGTAATAAGAACAACTTGTATAAGTTGTCGTTATTCCTCTTCCGTCAAAACTTGATTTATTTTCAAATCTCGGATATTTGACGATGACGACCAAAAAAGGCTGGAAAAGTTAGGAAAATAGAATTTTAACAGCCAGTATGTAAGCGGTACCTCAGTATTTTACTGTTACTTAATATATTGTCTATTAAGGAAGTAATGATTTAAACAATACTCAAATTGAGATCATGAATCAAGAAATCGGCGATGATTTAAAAGAAGGAAATCTCAAACAAAAAATAAATAATAGCTGGATTAATGATATAGCCGTTAAAGTGAAAGCTAACAGTGAAAGCCATTAGGCGGATTATTTGAGGAGAAGGTGTGATAAAAATTCATTGCCAGCATAACCACCTCAGGCGGGGTATAAAGTCATGACCTGATTGTCAAGGTAGTCAACTTTTCTGAGTTTAGGATGAAGGTCAAACGGTCATCAATGCATCTTCCTGCACAATTGTATCTTTCATTGAAGCTACTGAAATGCTTTAACGTAAAATTTGAAACATCGATTGAGTGATCAAAGGCAAATTGTTACTTATTAAATTCTTACTTAAAAGATACAGAAAAGACTATTAAATATAAAACATTATATTATGATAATTATACGCATAAAGAATATAAAATACAGGAGGAAAAAATAAGTAAATATAAACAATTATTAGAATTACTTCGATGCACTTTTCCTGAGAAGCTAATAAATACGAAATAAGCAGGATGATGATATATACAGCCTGTTATGTACGAACTTTACATGTGTTAACCTTATTAAAAGTATACCAAGTTTTATTCAAAGCAATATATTCCTCAATATATACTACGCCTGCATCGTTTTCTACTTCATTATATCTTACCTGTGAAAATGTTTGAATCGCGAGAGAGGTTGAACCACCCTTTGAAGGATATAATATGTATATATATATATATATTGATCAGAATTGAAACTTCCTTTTTATAAACTAAGTAGCATATTCATTTCCAGTAACTGCGATACATTACAAAGAGCTAATCCGTCATTAAATGTATCCACGTATTACTATATGGTAATAGCGAAATGATTCATTTATAAAATAAACCGAAACGTTATATCCAAACCGAAACAGAATAGACATCGCACCACGGACAACGATTAAGAGGAAATAGCTTCCAACAGTCACACTCACAGGTGTAGTGAATATCTAATGAATTCAATTTATAACGTTGCCGATGGTCCTAAAAATATAAGTATAATCAAAAGTACAAGTTTATATGTTTCCCAATAATTACTCTTTTTCCCTTAATTGGTGAAATGAGTAATTTATTAGGATTTATTTCAGCCCCTTCGAAATATCTCAAAATATCTCATGGAAAACACCGCTATTTCTGCAGAATAAATATACAAAGGCGGGAAACGAAGTGAAGCGAGTTGGGACAGAATCTCTTACGAGGACAAGCAATCAAGGCTAAAAAAAATCGAGCAAGGTGTGGTCGGGTGAAATTTCGGGGCCCATATTGCAAGACGGGCGGAGTGAGCTGGATTGGGGATCTGGCGCTAGGGGCAGGCGGCATTGTTGCATCACCGGGACATGCTCGACCATCAAAAACGTGGGAGGGGAGGCGAGTGGCCAGTGGTGGTATATAAGGCGACGGTGGTAAGGAATAGTCACTAAGGAACTTATTAGTCCAGCGACAAAATGGCATTCAAGGTAAGTGGTGCTTCAAGTTTTCACACTCCAGCATATGAGTTTACGAAGGAATCTCCTAGGATAATCAATTCGCAAAATTCAGCGAGGAATCTTTTAAAAACTTGATATCAACACTATGAATTGGATTAAAAAGTAGGCTGTTAGCGATATAATAATAAACTGAAAAATCTTAATTTGCAAATGATATTTTAAACTTAATACTAACTCTTGCAATGCAGGCTTAAAAATTTCATACTAAAAAAGCAAATAGTTTTCACTCGAAACTTGGAATAACAACTCTATTTGCAGTTAATCATACAATAAAGCCCTATTTGACGGAATTTAATCATCGTTATCTTCCATTTCACAGTTCGTCGTCCTCGCCGCCCTCGTGGCCGTTGCCAACGCCGGTCTCCTCGGCGCCCCCGCCGTCGTGGCCCCCCCCGTGGCCCGATATGCTGCCCCCGCTGCCTACTCTGCCCCCCTCGCCTACGCCGCCCCCATCGCTAAGGCCGCCGTCGCCGTCGACACCGACTACGACCCCAACCCCCAGTACTCCTACTCCTATGACATCCAGGATGCTCTCACCGGAGACTCCAAGGGACAGACTGAGACCCGCAACGGAGACGTCGTCCAGGGATCCTACAGCCTGATCGAACCCGACGGCACCCGCCGCACCGTCGACTACACCGCTGACCCCGTCAACGGATTCAACGCCGTCGTCCACAAGGAAGCCGCTGTCGTTAAGGCCGCCGTCGCCGCCCCCGTCGTCAGGGCTGCCGTCGCTGCCCCAGTTGCCTACGCTCACGCCCCCGTCGCTGCCTACCACGCCGCCCCCGTCGCTGCCTACCACGCCGCTCCCGTCGCTGCCTACCACGCCGCTCCCGTAGCCGCTGCTTATGCTGCTCCCTACGCCAGGACTTACGCCTCTCCCCTTGCCTACTCCGCTCCCCTTGCCTACGGCAAAACCCTCATCCACTAAATCAATTACAAAACGAAATTTCATCATTTGATGAAATGTATTTATTTAGAAAATAAATAATAATTTCATACCTCGAACCTGCTCAGATCATTCCTTAAAACCTCAACATGAAGAAAAGGCATAAGTGCTCTATATGTTTTCGTTAAGTGAAGAGATATGATTGAACGAACAAATTATAACTTCCAACAGGAGGACAACCACATGCCATCCGAAGTACTTCTATGTAGTTCCGCGCAACCCTCTATTCCTTTTGATTCGTCTATGCTTACGCCCCCGTCGCCGCCTACCACGCCGCCCCCGTTGTCACCAAGACCTTCCTTCTCTAAATTCATCTGATGATGAAAATATTTATTTTCGCAACTCAATAAATTCTTGCAAAACCTATCCTTCCGTCTTTTGATTATATTTCCTATGAAGCTGGAATTGAAAAAGACAACTGCATGCCTCAAATCCTACCTTATTAACTCATTTCTTTCCCCATGCTTATGCATATGATATATACCGATAACTGTTTTGAATTCTTGTCCAAACGATAAAGTGAAACGAGCTGGCGAATTATAAATTTCAAAGGTAAAGATTCTCAAAATATTGTCTACATGGAAATCTATCGCTCTTAAACATTTTTATCTTTACATATCAGTAATTATTAGCAGAGGGGCGCCAAGCTTATCAGAAGCCCGGGTGCCAAGATTAGATTTGCCGCCCTTCAAAATTTCTGGAAACCATTGTTTTATGACTTCGATCCCCAGCTTACATTGGTCAAAAAACATCAGTAGCAATTAATTATGCATATTCCATATCCTAACATAGTGAATGGTCATTACGAGTTAATACTTCACATTATTTTTTTTTATTATTACATTAGCAGCATAAGTCTCCGGAAGCATCAATAAAACTCGCAATTTGCAAGTTAAGAAAGACTCAGATTAAATCTCTAGATAATATACATTCCGAAACCTGAAGAGGGTTTATGCTTGGACCTAGAAAATCATTTATTGTTTCCAATTCTCAGATTAAATCCACTGCAGGAATACTCCTTTCTTGTCTTGAGTTATCCATAATTCTTCCCTCAAAACGTTTGTCAATGTTTCATTTCACAATATAATCTTTCCTCAATAAGTCTTGTCTATCACACAGAAAAAACAAATAATACCGTTGTAATGATAATAATGGTTTGCTACGCTTCTGTTGCCGCCCTTAAGATGCTGCCGCCCGGATGCGATGCAACTCTTGCAACCATATGACGGAGCGGCTCTGATTATTAGCTTTATTTTCAAAGTACTGCTTAGAAACTTGTTACCCACTCAGCTATTCGGGAGCCATGATTTTAGCCACGACCGCCAATGGCTGAAGAAATACATTTTGATATAGAATGAATGCGATGAAGCGTATATCGAAATTCATCCTCGGAATTCTAGATTGAGCATTCTGAAGATAATTAATTAATTTCAAGATGCTTCCTATATGCAACGAAATGCTAAATGGTAGCACTGTTGAGCACAAAGTTGTGCATCTATCATTTGATATAATAACAGAACACGAACTTTAATAGTGAAAAAAATAGCTATTAAAATTATCAAATAAAAAAATGTCAATATATCCCCTTTTAGATATTTCCGAGAAAAGCACGATTTGCTATCATGTGAACGATTCCAAGAAAAATACGTCGTTCCCAGATATAAAATAAAGAATCTTCTCAAAGAATATTACGCGAGCTTAAGTTGGGTTAAACGAAATGATTACGGAATATTAAGATAATATCCGACCCTTGACCCGGAATATTTCCCAGGGACATTAAGGATTCGAAGCTATAGTTAGTTCATAAATAAGGGCTAACGCAATTTCTTTTCCTTCCACGCGAAATTTAATAGGATTTCGTGATTACTCGCGATATCTAATTACAGTTAAAACCATAGCAATGACTTTTGCCAAAATATATCGTATCGTATATAGATCTACTAAATCAGAGATCAGCACAACGCTGTGGTATAACAGAAAAAATAACAAAGCAGCGTTGGTCAACTTGATGTTTAGATTACATCGAACATCTATCGCAGAAGGAATTGTCATCGTGATCGGTATGATTCAAATTTAAAGGAACGATGACTGAAAATTATTCAAAATACTGAATTTAATTGGCTAAAGACGAAAAAGAAATAAAAGACACGACTTCCTTATGCCGCGGAGACGCTTGAGAGTCTTCTACAAAGGATTAAAATAAGGACAAACATCCAAGAGATGATATAAGATATTTACTAAAACCATGTTCTACGAAGCTTCAGAGATCAATTGCTTTATAAATTGAGTGACAAATGTTTCTGTCGTGGCAGATTAATTGGACAGAAACCGCACAGCAAGTTCTATTTCATCTTCATTTCTTTCTTTAAATTCAAGCATGTGAACCATGCGTTCATGTTTTCTCGTTGTTCATTTCATCTGCAACAATCTTATATTATACAGCAACGCTACAAATTCATTTTTATTGAATAGAAATTTAAATCCGAAAATATTTCCAATGGCTTCACTGCGTTTCCAGCAGAAATTATGGGGTACAAAGTAATTGATTAAGAACAGGGAGGTGGAAATTTAAAGCCGTAAATACTTCCAATCAAAAGAACATACGAAGTATATAAACTTTACTTACGGCTTCTAGCAGAGACTATGAGGCACGTATTAATTAATAAAGAACGAGGTAAACTAATACTCCTCGAGAACCTAATTATGGGAGAAATTGAGGCAGCAACAATGGCAACACGATCACCTCAATTGAGAAATGCAATATTGAAGAAAAGTGAACAGACTGGTGTGAATAGCGCGAAAAAGATTTGCGTCTATTACCTTTCCGCTTCCCAATGCATAGTTTCTGTGCCTTTCGGGCTTAGATGCAAGAAGGGACTAGGATGTCTCAATCTCGTTGTTCAATAAAGACTTTTTATTATAATTATTTTAAAGTTTTATTCAGTTGTTCTTCGCTTTTGTTATATAATTAGTATTATTGCTAAGACTACTTCGATAGCTAAGGTCATTTGGCTAATATATGCTCCCACCGGGAATCGAATACGGTACCGATTCCATTTAAGGCAAATGCGCTACCCCTCGACTATCCGAGAGCCCACCTTCAGCAATTTACAATCTCCTTGAAGGAAATCATTTTGATCCTTTTGTCACAACGTAACATTCTCATCCTACTACTGATCGACAACATTCACCACAGAAAATATCACGCTTAGAGAGTTATCTAAGATTCATTTGAGAACCTCCAATGAAAAGGACAAGTAACATTCGTGTTTTTTATGGAAAATTTAGATTGTAACAATCTGCGGACCAAATAAATTTTCCTCATCTGCCTTCGTTGGGTAAATTAAATCAAAAGAAATTTTTAAAAAATCATAAAGATTTAAAATTATTCACTTCTCATTATATTAGGTGGAACGTGATTTTAAATATTTCAAGTTCCTTAAATAATTATATATGAAATCACACATAAAAATATAAAATATGTTGGGTTAATTCGACAAACTATTATACGATTTTTAGGAATTACTACTGAATCTAACATAAAAGAGTGTAATACAATAAGACTGTGTTAAACTATCACATTATATCAGAAAGTTTAGTCAGTACTCGAGGATGCCAAAACTCGAGGATTTTCTTTTTAAAGCGTGAGCGTTTCAGAATAAAAGTAATAAAGTAATAAAAGCATTACCATTGTATAAAATGAAGGAGAAGATAAGCAAACAGACATTTATCGAGAGATAATCACATCCTAAAATTTCACGAGAAAGAATTATTCATTTATACCGTATAGAGAGCTAACAACTTTTAATTTTAGTAATTTTTAGCAAAGGTCTTTTCGCACAGGAGGCTCCATCGGGAATTGAACCCAAACCGGCTTTCTCTGAGCTAAAAACTTAAATTTCTTATTCTCAAATACTACGACAAAGGAACAACTTTCTAGAAATGCGGAAAATTAATAATTAAAATCTTACAGAAATATCAGCGAAAGTGTTGTAAATACATATGGCGATATATAACACGATACGTCGAATTTCGCATATTTTACAACAATTCAACATTTCCATATCGCTACGACAATAATTACGCATATTTTAATATGTTATAATACATTATACTCACTTTTCAATTGGAATGCCTACAAAGAATATACAATACCAGATTATTAATTCTGTGGTGCTGAGTAGTGGAAAACAGCGAAAAGCAATCGTAAGAATTAAGATACAAAAATTAAAAGTTGGGAAAGATGAAAGTTGTCAACGCAGAGTTACAACGGACCCACGTTTAAATTTCTCTCCCAAAGGAATGAGAGCAACCTTAAAAATGAACATGGACCAAAAGTTCGCACATCGACAATATGTTGCAAAAAGGGAGGGGCATAGGATTTGGAGACCCAAACAGGTAGTGCGTTTCAACACCGCCCGCACTCGTGGGTGGGTGCCAGAACTCGGTATATAAGACCTGCGATGAACGATTCTCTTCACAGAACCGATCAGTTCAGCAGCGAAATGGCATTCAAGGTGAGTAGTGGTCGAAGAAGATCCGCCCACCTCAAGTGGCCACCAGTACCTTGGAATTATCGCATTATAAGCTAAGTTAGAATCTAAACCGTGAAAGACTGAAGTTATGGTGAAATGATACAGTGTATACTCGCGGCAAAGCATTTTTCAAATTAACGTCTGCGATCGAAAAATTCCTCCGGCAAAATGGATAGCCTTCCAAAAACACGTCGATCACTTGATAGCTAGCCAGCTAATTGGAGATGGGTAACATTCGACCGGAAAACCTGGGGTGCTATTCTTATCCCTACCTCTGGGTGACGGGGCAAACTGGGATATAGATTCTGGGGACATAAACCACCGGGGATGCAAATAATCGAATGTGACACCTTTATCTGAAGATACTTCGGCTGCAATTTAATTCTTATCCCCCAATCTGGGAGATGGGGCATTCTGGAAAATAGATTCTGGGGATATAAACAACAGGGGGTGGAAATTGTCAAATGTAACATTTTGAATTGAAGATACTTCAGCAATTACTTCCGTCAGGCACCGTCTTTTCGTGCTGACCGATTACAACGCTTCCCGTAATTACGACGGAATTATTTATTGTTATCTTTAAGTGACTAAAATTAATCAATTCATTTCATTTGTCAGTTCGTCGTCCTCGCCGCCCTCGTGGCCGTTGCCAACGCCGGTTTCCTCGGCGCCCCCGCCGTGGCACGCTATGGCGTTGCTTCTCCCTTCGGCTATGCCGCACCCGCCTATGCCCACGCTGCTCCCCTCGCCTACGCCGCCCCCGCCGTTGCCCACGCTGCTCCCCTTGCCTACGCCGCCCCCATCGCTAAGGCCGCCGTCGCCGTCGACACCGACTACGACCCCAACCCCCAGTACTCCTACTCCTATGACATCCAGGATGCTCTCACCGGAGACTCCAAGGGACAGACTGAGACCCGCAACGGAGACGTCGTCCAGGGATCCTACAGCCTGATCGAACCCGACGGCACCCGCCGCACCGTCGACTACACCGCTGACCCCGTCAACGGATTCAACGCCGTCGTCCACAAGGAAGCCGCTGTCGTTAAGGCCGCCGTCGCCGCCCCCGTCGTCAGGGCTGCCGTCGCTGCCCCAGTTGCCTACGCTCACGCCCCCGTCGCAGCCTACCACGCCGCCCCCGTCGCTGCCTACCACGCCGCTCCCGTAGCCGCTGCTTATGCTGCTCCCTACGCCAGGGCCTACGCCGCCCCCTACGCAAGGACTTACGCTTCTCCCCTTGCCTACTCCGCTCCCCTTGCCTACGGCAAAACCCTCATCCACTAAATCAATCACAAAACGAATTTTCATCATTTGATGAAATGTATTTATTTAGAAAATAAATAATAAATTCATACCTCGAACCTGCTCAGATCATTCCTGAAAACCTCAACATGAAGAAAAGGCATAAGTGCTCTATATGTTTTCGTTAAATGAAGAGAGATGATTGAACGAACAAATTATAACTTCCAACAGGAGGACAACCACATATCATCCGAAGTACTTCTATGTAGTTCCGCGCAACGCTCTATTCCTTTTGATTCGTCTACGAGCTTACCCCTCCCGTCTCTTCTAAATTTTCTTCGAATTCTGGTACATTTTTTCTTGTTTTTCCACGCCTTAAAATGCATCGAATTAATTCACTTTTACTGCTTTATGACAATTTAATTCAAACCACTTTCTTCTAACACATGCATGACAACACATAAGTACAGCTTTATGACAATTTAATTCAAATCACTTTCTTCTAACACATAACACACATGATTTTACCCACTAGCATTAAATTCGCATCACTTGACTCCGTATTACCTGTGCCCCTACACTACATATATAACAAGAAAACTGCGCATCTAATAAGTCCATAAGAGTAATAATCGACTCTTTTTAATAGCATCATTTTGAAATGTATAATTGAATATACTTTCTAACACTAAGTAAATTCCAGACAAAGCTCAATGGTGATGTGTACCATATTCACCACATTGGACTATAATCGGAACAAGACATATCCAATATTTTGGATGTTCCGAAATATGTCTCATTCAACGACAAAATTCACTAAAATAGTAGTAATTCGATCTCATCCTTCAATAATAAACGAGAGCCGCATACTATTGATAGTTGATGCCATACATTACGAATGTTCCATGGCAATGAGTCAGGCTTCGAAGCCGAGGTTGCTTTTATACATTTTGCACTTATCTTCTTCTTTATTTCTAAATACTTTAAATGAATACATATATATTTCAAATATTTGGAGTAATAATATTCCATATTATTTTAATCCACGCTATATTTCTTCACCTAGTTCAAACACGACGCTATACCTTATATTCTTCTTTTTCTTCGATGTTACAGCGTAATACACTCGTAATTAATTAATTTATCACTAAATCTCAAAGCAAATGATAATCTTTATATTATACAGTTTCTCGATTTATCACGACCCCCTTGGTACCGATATTATTAAAATAAAAGCTTCAAATTGAAATTCCGCAGCAGTATTTCTGAATTAGACCAGATAAATATCTTAAAACGAGCAGAAAGCTATACGCTGATAATCTTAACATCTGGCGGGCTTAATTATTCCCGGAGAACAAATCATAATAAATGTGAACAATTTCGAAAACCCGAACGAAGACTATTGATGCATGTGCTCTTCCTCTCAACGAAATTAAAAACCTTCCACTCCACTATTCGACCTGCAAACACCAACAGTACATTCAGCTGTTGCCTTCCCCGTATCTGCAACAATTTTAGTTCCATCTATTGATCCATTTCTGTAACACTAATTTTTAATTTTTTCTGTTTTACTTCCTGATTATATAGTGTACTGATTTTTCTTGTTTACTTTTAAATTCATTCATCAGTTATTATAACCATTGTGAAGACCATGTGATATATTTGGATTTCTTTAAATAAATAACAAATGACGATCACCATGGTGGGCTTGAAACTATCAAGTTTTCATTCCAGTTTTCTTTATTCTGTTCCTATCTTATTATATGCCATTTTCTTTATATATCACAGACTAGACTAATAGTCCTATACCGAAGTAATTCCTAAACTTCCTTTACCGCAATCCATTTCCTATCATAACAATGATTGGGAAGTATATATATATATATAGATTTTATGAGTAGTAATTTTAAGAGTATAAAAAACTGCCTACCGTGATCTACACATATAAAGCATAAATTCTGTTTTTATGTTTGCATTTATGCTCGTGTGTTTGTCTTAGATTCGAGCTCACACTGTTTGCCCGATTTCAGTCAAAAGTTGCGATTTCTTTGAGACCAGGAAAGAAGTGCTGTCGTATTTTTACTCGCTAATTTTGCTGGTTTCGAACCAAGATCCCTCAGATAGTTTTCCATACAGACTATGCCCCTTTTTATCGTTTTATAAGAAATATATTTTACAAAGGTTCATATTCTTATCATCGATTATAGTTTGCCTCATAATTATGAGAAATTTAGTAAGATTAAAATTTTTAATTTTCGGTAACCTTCGTACTAATCTAAGATGAGAGATTTTTGATTCTTTTCTGTACAAATAGGATCACTATATTTAATACTACCTCTATTTTAGAATCAACGGGCACTTCAGCAACTAAAACAATAAATACGAGATGAGGAACTAAGACACCTTTAGGCTAAATACGACATTCGGGTGTTTAATGCAGCCTTTTCGACACTTCCAAAATATGTACGGTCACCAAACGATATAATTCGTTTTCGTTGGAAAATTTCGATGTTGAATTTTCAGAGTGTCAATAATATGCCATTACACTGCGGCCTAATGAATTCATGTACGGTATAAAGTTTCCTTAAGCGGACTTCTGATGAACAAGATTCCCTTTTCCAGGCCTAATAATTTCACGGCCATTTCATTTTGGGACTTATTTCATCAATAACTCGAAATTTTACCAAATTCCACACGAGAAAATGTGGAAATAAATGTAAAAGAAAGAGTGGGGAGGAAAAGAAGAGGAGGATGAAGAGTTGTGCAGATCAAGGAAGAATAGACAATGGACAATGAAATCCTTGGAAATCCTTGAAAATGGATCAATCCTTGAGTCCCATTTGTAAATCACGTATTTCCGATGTAACAGGGCATGAATACTTGCACTTGTTTTTACTCATAAAGACTAAACGCATAGTTCTCCTTTCTGGAAGGGTTTTAGATCACTTTCATCCCGTAAAATCTTTCAAAAACAATCGGTGTTCGTCGCTCTAGGTAAAGAGTGTTGGTTGGAGCTAAAGTGGGCGTTAGCAAATGCAGTTGTTTAAATAAAAGCACATTGGCATAAATTATGTAACAATCCATGCATAATACGTTACGAAAACTACTCGAAGTTACTTTCTTCTTAAAGAGTAAGGTTGCCAACTCCCGTTTCAGACAAGTGAAAGTAACTCTTTGGTCAACTCTTCGCAATAGTTGGAAGACATTGCGTTATCTTTCTCGTGTCTTACGGCGAAAATCGGAACGTACTTGCCCTCGCCCCCGACATTCTATCATTTTAGTAGGAATATACACCCATTATAAGGTCGTTAAATAATGTGATTTTTTCAGTTCTGAGTGGGTTGAAATTCCATTCCTCCGCGGAAATAAGAATAAGGCCCTGAAGGAATGAATTCATAACTAATCACGGGGCAAAGAGCAAAGAATTACTTACTAAAAGTGATGTATAATATAGGTAGGTACAGATCCCACAAAATACATTTTGGAGGAATTTTCTTACGAGAATTAATGTTTTGAGTTGATATGGTAGGTATATTTAATATTCCTGGAAATTTTAGCCTAAATCGTCACATCAAACGTTAATATAAATAATGAATGAAATAAATATAAAGTTAAATAAAATCAAGAATAAGGCTACTTATACTGAGATGATACTTCAACTCCTAAAAGGACTCAAGGACACCTCCCTAGTAATGGGATATTAATTATAGATACACTTATTCCGCTTCTCTTAAACTGCAATACTTAAGTCGGACATAAAAATACCATACAGATATTAAAATCGAAGCTGGAGGGCGTGACTTCGATAAAAGACATCACCAAATAGCACTTTACAACAGACTTGCGAAACCGGTCAGGTTTTTTGTACAGGTACTAACTGTAATTGTTTTTCACAGATATTACTTTGTTCAGAGTTTTCACAAAATTCTGTTCCTTTTCATGCAACACGTCTTCGGTAGTTATGCGGTGTAGCATTCCAGTACGAAATAAGAATTTTGTTTTAAAGGCGCTCTAATAGCAGATGCAAAAAATAATAAATTTCCAAGAGTGCGTTACTATTGGCAACGTGCAAGAATAATAATTGGAGAATTCACTCCTTTAGTTAAAAAATAAAAGAAAAGCGAAGTATTAAATCTCTAAATGCCTCCTTAAAGAAATCCTTTACAAAGAATATGGAAAAAGCTTTTTAATGTTAAGACTGCGATATTTTGCAATTTAAATGTTTTTGGTAGTTCTGGAAAGAACAGAGATGAAATTCTAGCAAATTAATTCATAAAAGGATTAAAAATGAGATTCATTCAACTTTTACTTATTCAGGACGTGTCCATTTCACTACGATAACACTTTCACTTGTCAATCAGAACAAAAGATTCTACTTGCTGAACAGTTACTTTCATCGTTTGCTGATTGGTTAAGCTTAGCTTAAGTAAATAAAGAAAGCAAGATAAAAATCGAGAAATATATTAAAATTGATTTGTCACGATAAAATAACACCGCAACAATCTGGGGTGCGGTTAAAGCAGAGTCATAATCAAAATTATGGTAATGTTGAAGACCAAATTATCTAAACGGCTGTCAAGGAGTCAAAGAATTCTAAAGCAAACAACAAAATTAATAATTAAAATTGGGTAGGGAGCTCTTTATGGAGGACTGTATTGATGCTGCAATAATTAGACAACGAAAATAAACACGTTAAAAAATTTAATAATGCGAAGCAAAGGAAGGCATGACCCTATTAAGAAAAGAGTCTAATGAACAAGGAACGATTAATCCATCGCAGATTTTCATATGTTCCAAAGTACGGAAGTGAACTCACCCATTCGTAACCAGACGATGAAGTCACGCTCCTTAATAAAGAGGGAAGCTTCGCAAGGTTTATGCATGGAAATTCCCTCTCCATTGAAATGTTATATTCATTCATGCATTCATATCCATTAAAAAGGATGGAAACGGATCAATTCATCTGAATTACTTTTTCTATTTTTTCTAATATTTACCAAAATTTTCTCAGGTTAGCACTAAACCTTTATTTCATACAAATATCGAGGTAAACGCATTTGTGTAGAATAAAGCAATATGTAAAAATAAAACTCCCGTATTTTTACCCTGAAAGTTAAGAACGTTACTATTGCGAAAGGTGATTGCACGTGAAAAGAATATTTTCTAAATGTATCATACACTTATAGGGAGCAGAAATACCTCATAGGAAATAATAGGAGAGTACCCGAAAGACAAAACACTATGTTCCTCGAGGAACTTTAACAACATGATTCAACAAAATAAAGTTTAAAATTAAACAAATCGCGGAAATGCCTAACTTTTCACGCATTACCTAACGCCAAGAGTGTCATCACACTTGGTGAAGCTTCGACAGAGTGTCGCAAAGGGGCGGAGAAGAAGATTTGGAGAAGGACACCGAATCAAGAAGTACGTTGCATCATTATCAGAAGAGGGTGCCAGAGAAGTATAAAAGGCAACGAATGCGAGAGGTTGAGCACAGAAAACATCAGTTCACCGATAACATGGCAATCAAGGTGAGTAAACGAGCCACCAAGACCACTCCTCGGCGATAGGGTCCTTGCAAGGACCCTTGAATTGAGGAAGGGTTAACTCTCTTGGTCCCTCCTCCTGCCTCAGTATTCGCAATTATTTCCGCTTGGAGACATAAGAACTACGTTTTGATAAGGATCTAGCACCTATACAGAGTTGGAGTGTCGCGTTCTGCAGCAGGGAAACAGTGAAAACAACCGGATACCTCCGTCCCAAGTGCAAATTGCAGTGTTTCATTTTTATGTGCTCAATGGATAAAATTGATAAAAGTATTGAGAAGATTTTCTCAGAGAACCAAGTGACGGGAAAGAATAGCGTTCACTCAAAGCATCAAATCGGCGAATCATCAAATATCCTATCGGTTATAACAACAATGATCAAACGATTTTTCTTATTCGAAAGACCCATATTTCAGAGGGAGAACAACCGCGAATACTTGTACATCGATAGGAAAAGGAAGATAAGGGAGAGGAATGTGTTACATACGAGTCTACTTTACTTATTTATTTCACACTTTGTTTCAATCTGACATAAGATAAGGAGGAAGTGACATCGTGGACTAATGTATTATCCTTCTCTTTGATTTGTCTCCTGCATGCGAATAATTATCTAATTTGCTCTATTCTTTTCCTCGTCAGTTCGTCGTTTTCGCCGCTCTCCTGGCCGTCGCCCGCGCAGGTCTTGCACCTGTCGCATACTCCGCCCCCTTGGCATACAGCGCCCCCGTGGCATACAGCGCCCCCATCGCATACAACGCTCCCGTCGCCTACGCCGCACCCCTCGCCAAGACTGTTGTAGCTGCCCCCGCTATCGCCAGAACCGTGGCCATCGACCCCGAATATGACCCCAACCCCCAGTACACCTACTCCTACGGCGTCCAGGATGCCCTGACCGGAGACTCCAAGGGACAGATTGAAACCCGCAACGGAGATTTCGTCCAAGGACAGTACAGTCTCATCGAACCCGACGGCACCCGCCGCATCGTTGACTACACCGCTGACCCCATCAATGGATTCAACGCTGTTGTCCAGAAGGAAGGCGCTGTCGCTGTGGCAGCCCCAATTGTGAAGGCAGCCCCAGTCGCTTATGCCGCTCCTGTTGCAGCCGCTCCCCTCGCTGCCGCACCCATTGCCGCCAGGGCCGTTGCCGCTCCTTTGGCCTACAGCGCTCCTCTTGCCTACAAGGCTCTTCTCCGCTAAAATGACCTTCTTTCAACATTTTCGTCGCCAGGCGAAAATTATTTATTTGTAACTAACAATAAATATCCACTGCAGCTGACAAATTTGCTTCTAATTTCAAATCCTGCGACATTGCGAACATACCCATATCCCCCGCGATTGATAGAGAAAATGATAGACATTTTTTGAGAGTATTCGATATGGTAAATAGGGAAAACTTTTGTTTCTGAGAGTTACACACATTCAGCAACATCTCTATTTCAAATATCATTTCTCCTCAACAGCTAATCACCATCATCAAGTCCACGTATTCTAGATGCGATATACCTCTCAATAATTACCATTCATAACACATGATAAGTAAATGACACCCAAGCAAACTAATCGTCATATCATCGTAGTATATTTTTGGGTGACAATTGCGAGAACTTTACATGTATTTTAAATCAATGCAACTCATGCGTTTCAAATCTGAAATCGATATTATCTGAATTGTTAGGACTCTTCAACCTATTTCATAGGGTGGAATTGTTCTTTTCGATATTTTTTTAAAAATCCTTCGACTCTTAAATGCGTCTGTTTTTTTACATTCAAAAATGATACATCCAACTTATAGGAAATAAGCGGATTCGAATAAAATATTGGAACCAGTACGACAAAAACGCTCAACTCAGAACTTATTAGCAGATTTTACAGTAACCTTACACCTACAATTGAAATTATTGCAAGTAAATAGTAAATCACCAATAAAATAAAATAAAAATAATGTTTTGTAAATTACAATAACTTCAATACAACTAATCTGCAATGACATTTTCAGATATATAATGTACACTATAAAGCAGACGTTTCAAGATCCTCTTCCACGATGAAACGTTTAAGATAAATGCGCGAACATTTCGTAGAAAAGGAAATTTAAATAATATTATCCATCATCATAGGAAAACCGTGAAAACCAAGCCTAATACATTCCTCCATCGACAAAAGAGCAAAAATCGACCATTCATAAATTCGAAATATATATTTGACTAAACTAAGATAAACTTGAGCTTAAATTGTCACGGTATTATTGTTAAAAGTGCTTCGACAGCTAAGGTCATTTCCCACCAGGAATCGAACTCGAGACCGCTTTCATTGCAATCGATCGCGTTGGCCACTTGGCTATCTGTGAGCCCTCGAATTGTACGATAAGATAATCAAGATCATTTACATGCAGAAAGAAAGATAACATCATCATAAAATGGAAGACTAAATTTTATCGTATCTATGCGATTTACCGAGTACATATTAAGAAATGATGTCCATAAGATATGAATAACAGAGTTCTCAACAAACTTGGAGCACTTCTTTGTCCCACTGCGAGCGTCTAATGTGAAATATTAACATAAGATTCAATTTAATAATTAAGTTAATAGAGAAACTACAGCGAGGTCGTCTGAATAAACGTGTATACGAGAGAACTCAAAGGGGAATCTTGCGAAACATACGAAACACTTCCTACATCTAGATTCAACGCATAAGATTACCAACCAGTCCGTTCGTGCAAGCATATCTCCGACTTTTCAAATCAATAGGTACTTATAGCTTCTCTTTACTTTTTTCCGTGCTTTACTTTGAATATATGCAAAGAACGAGGAACCTTGCATCAGATTTTCGAAAGGAAACCGTTCTCATGACACCAAAATATATTTTGACGAGTTAATGACCTCCTGAGGAGTTAAACTGGTGGGTTGAAATGTGTTTTTGAAATTTACTTTCGCGTATCCATTCTTTTTGTTTTGCCAGGGATATCTCGGGGATGTCTTAAGGTCGTAACTTCTCTTGCTTCAAATCATTGAGCATAGGGGATTTCTAAGGATACCAAATCTGAAAAAAATCATTCACTGAGGAAATATGCAACAGTGAATAGAAAAATATAAAAAAGGGCAGAAAAATGCAGTTTTCATTCAAGAAGGGAGGATTTATAAGATTTCAGTACGATAACAATTTTCCATGATATACATTAACGTGGTACAAGTTCCACTAATAGCATTCTGACTCGGAGAGGAAAGCAATGGCAAAGTACCTCACTCCTCATCTTGCCCAGTAAGCCTCATTTCCCTGTCCAAGCTATAGGTGGAGGTGGAAGGCAATGGTGAAGGAGATCAATATCCAATCGATCTTCGGGTTGAATACTTTACATACGTGGTTTACGGGAACAATAAATTTACATAAACCTGCGGTGAAGAAATTGGAGACTCAGCTTTATTAATCGCACTGTCTGTAAGTAAGAAAAATGTAAAAGAGCGATGCCACCCTACCCCTCATCAGGGATCCAGCAGATGAAACTTGCACTAGCGAGCTCGAGAGAGAGTTTCGTAAGCTGATGCGTTTCGTTACAAAATGTTACGATAAAATACAAATCGTTACGAAAATAGACACAAGCGCTTATTCAGAATTCTAGGGAGAAAGGAAATTAGCAGTTAAATTACGGTTTCCAAATTCAGAGAAAGTGCGTTAAAAGACTACGAAATAGGTATTGTGCGACATCCATGCTGCTTTATCCGAGCAGATAATGGACACGAGAGGGATTGATGCACGTAAAATCAATTTAAGAGCTCACGAGTTATGGTTATAAACTGAAGAAATAGATCTATCTGTTGATGTTTTCAACCCCATCACAAACACTGATAGGCGGTGTCTAGGCTGTCATTGTAGTTGTAGATTTCTACGAAGCACATTCGATAATTTATTTACAATGATAAAGTTATAATGCGGCTCGTAAAACCATCCGAGCGATTTCCTGTCGTAAAATGTCATAAGCACACAAGGCCTTACCAAAGTGAATAATTTATTAACGTTATTCATTTAATATTCCTAAAGATGATCAACTATTTTACAGGCAGAACTCCTATAAACATATTTTTGTACAGATACCGCCTTTTCCACTTGACTTCTTCCTCATATTTCTAGATATAGACAGATAACTTCAGATTGCGCTGAATCTTCGTATGCAGTATTTAGTTAGTGCTCACTTAAGTCCGAGACATTCAATCTGCACAGCTTCTTGGGAAAAAAGTTTCGCCAGAAAAAATTAACAAAAAGCAAAAAAAAAAAAGAAAAATACAGAAGACATGGGTTAAAAGTTGATATTATAGTGAAGCTAGAGTCCTCCGATAAAATTTATTAAGTTGCAACCAAGAGAAGAATGGCAGAAAATATTTATGAACGAATCGAGGGTATCAAAAAATGATAGCTTTGCTAGAGATATTCCCGTCGACTAACAGCTGAGGCTGGTGACAAACGATTAACAATTAAGTTGAAAATATACATCCTGGGATTAAATGATCTGTAACTATCATGAAATCAAGAAACTAATTTACTTCACTTAGCAACACTTAATCACTGCAATGCGCTCAAGAAGAATAACTAAGGCCCACCAAATGAATGAAGTTAAAATTAGTAATTTCTTCTATACATTTTCTTACCCGAATCATAACGAGTCTAAACCGGTCGATAAGAAACTCTGGCAGAAACACAATTTTTTGTATTAAATTGTACGTAATTTTAATACTTCTGCATGGGGTTTCACGGGGTGCGTTTTTGCCATACTGATTAAATCCTTCATATATAAGATACGAAACAACTGCTATTAGTCACTAAACAGAGACTTACTGTTAACGACTAAAACAATCAGTCAAAGAAATCTACTCAATTCATTTCACCTGAATTCCAAAGAAAAGATAATTTAATGAAAAATTTCAATAAATAATTGAAAAGTGTAAAATTCTGAAATTTTAGAAAAAAAGATATCGTTGAACCATCCAAACGTCGAAATAAAATACTACGACGCGTCTAACTACAGCAAACCGTTACGTATAATATTCTATTTTTTCTACGATCTCATTAAAAATTTTTCCATGCATCATATACAAGCAATTTACAATTACATGAATAATCTGACAGTAGCATATTTAGACGTCAAATCTCGCTGATCGTAGAAATCCATGCGTTCTAACGGCGCACTCTTTGATAGAGCTAAATTCAATTTTGTCACAATCATTCCGTTTCGAGGAATACTAAGTTTTGGCATCAGATTTCTCCATTAAAATTCGATCGAAGATTCAAATATATAAGATACAATACTCCTCAGTCAAACTAATTGTAACAAAGTTTTTTAGGCTATCTACAACTTCATTAAAACAAAGATAGCTTGAAGCATTATTAAATTGCACGAAATCCGCTCCATTTCCACTTATTCAAGAAAAGAAGAGAAGATCACTAAGCAAGAACTTGCATTTCATACGACCGAACTAATTTTAGATACAGAACATAAAAAATTAATATCCACCAAATATACTCTGAATTCAAAGAGAAGTATCCAAAAACATTCTTAAAATCGTTACCCTTTTAGAAAAAATTTATCTGCATATACTTTTATATAGGATAAAAATTTGCTGTCAGGATAAAATGCAATCGAAATAAATATCAGAAGAGCAGAATAAAAATGAATGAACAAATTAGACATTAGGCCAACGATGGCTAACATTTTCCTTCTCCTAACAAAGAATTGGATAATAAAAATAATATAAAAAATTTAAATAATGTGACAGCAAACAACGTATTCATAAAGAGATCAGAGTAAGGAATTTAAATAATTAATAATACTGCAATGATTTAATTGCTTTAAGACCGAAAAATACGTACAGAAAATATATCTGCTTAATTAAATAACTTAGCAAGCTAAATATGGAATAAACATCAATGATGAATAAACATCAAAATCAATATTTATATAATGAATAAACATATATATATTGTTTATTTATTTACTAGCAAGTTTCCAACGATTTATCATATATTTCAATGTTTTAAAGTTTTGTTCAAAGAACCCATATGCTAAATAAAGCAATGGTATGCAGTGCTAAGATAGAAAAAATGGGGTTCCTCAATTTCCGATCCAGATAAGTGGGAACGATAAAGAAATTCGGCGCTGGCGTTGCAAAAGGGGTGGAGCAGGCATTGGGTTGCGCCACGGACTGGTCATCACATGTGGAGGAGAGGGCGGAGAACCACGGACTAACGTATAAAAGGCAGCGGTCGGAAATTTTCAGCACACACAACATCCACCCAAAGGTACAATGGCATTCAAGGTGAGTACACCGACGGAGAAGTGCGGAGCACCCTTGTGATGGAGTATCTGTGGGTACTACAAAGCACGGCGAACGAAAAGATATTTAGCAAATGTGATTTTTTATAGTTGAATAAACTTAAACTCGATAACAGAAATCAAGTGAGGATTTAGAAAAAAATTTTGATAGATAGTTCGATACATCTTCCAACAGCAAACATCGTTCAATATCATGTCTAATCTAAATTGCTTTGCTAAAAAAAAAATACTCGGATCGCGATAAATATCTCGTAAACTCAGAAAAGTATAAATAACTTGGGAAAAACGATTTGGAAAATAGTGCAGAGTAATGATGAAGCAGCTCTTTCTATAGCTCTACTTCATTTGTGCACCTGTTGAATTGAAAAAAATTGAAGTTACGTAAAAGAGGAAAAAACTGCAGATAAAAGTTCGAGTGATTACAAATGAGGGATATTTTACGTAGGGAAATGTGCATCGCTTCATAAGAGTCAAATACGGAACTGAAAAATCAATTCTCACAACAAAGCATCTAAAAATTCAACGCATTTACGCGAATACCATTTCTGAAAGAGTATTTTATCACCTGATCTAATTTAAATGGAAAAAATTTAAAAAATGGTATTAAATTCAAAATCATTGTACTAAACCTCAGCTGTAAATTCGCTCATTTCCAAAAAAATATCTTTTTTCATAGAAAACTCTAAGGACCCATATTAAGTTCAACATATACATTCAATGTCCGTTCTAAGAAGCAAACGGATAGCTAATAGTGGAACAATAGCTGTTGTAATAGAACATTATAATAACACTTAGTAAAAACAAAGGATAGAGTCTTAAAATTTTAATTCCTAATGTTTTTCTAATCGGTATGTAATGATGCTACAAATGATAAGATAATTAAATAGGGAAACAAGAACATATTTTAATCATCATCAGCTTCTAATAGCTTTCATTGTTTCCCAGATAAATAATACCTTTCATTCATCTTCGCATGAACAAGCAATATTATATGTAAATACATAAAGATTCAGTGGAATCTTTATGTCTTTACATATAATCAAGGGAATCAAAGGTTGGGATGCTTCACTTCTTCATGAAATTTTAAAAGTGCAAAATTCTGTTCGTCATCTACAGTTCGTCGTCCTCGCCACCCTCGTGGCTGTTGCCAACGCTGGGCTCTACGGCGCACCCGCCGTCGTGGCTCCCACCGTGGCACGTTACGCCGCTGCCGCTCCCTTCGGCTACGCCGCACCCGCCTATGCCCACGCTGCTCCCCTTGCCTACGCCGCCCCCATCGCTAAGGCCGCCGTCGCCGTCGACACCGACTACGACCCCAACCCCCAGTACTCCTACTCCTATGACATCCAGGATGCTCTCACCGGAGACTCCAAGGGACAGACTGAGACCCGCAACGGAGACGTCGTCCAGGGATCCTACAGCCTGATCGAACCCGACGGCACCCGCCGCACCGTCGACTACACCGCTGACCCCGTCAACGGATTCAACGCCGTCGTCCACAAGGAAGCCGCTGTCGTTAAGGCCGCCGTCGCCGCCCCCGTCGTCAGGGCTGCCGTCGCTGCCCCAGTTGCCTACGCTCACGCCCCCGTCGCAGCCTACCACGCCGCCCCCGTCGCTGCCTACCACGCCGCTCCCGTAGCCGCTGCTTATGCTGCTCCCTACGCCAGGGCCTATGCCTCCCCCTACGCCAGGGCTTACGCCGCCCCCTACGCCAGGACGTACGCCGCCCCTCTTGCCTACTCCTCCCCTCTTGCCTACGGCAAAACCCTCATCCACTAAACCTATACTCCCTGCTTTTTCATCCTAAGATGAAATTGTATATATTAAGGAAATAAATATTATTTAAGTCCTAAAACAATTATTCACTCATTTTTCTCTCCTCCTATCCATATTACCTGTTTACGTATTTTCGTCTTCAATGATTTAGCAAATCTAACGATTTTAATACCTGTATCCCCATCTTTGAACAAAGACTTAAGTCTTTTTTTCGATTTCGAGGAAATAAAAATAATGTAGCGGCGATTTTGGTACACTAAGCCAATTTACCAAAAGCTAAAAGCAGATTATGACAGTTTTACCGATAGCAAAATACTTTAGTAAGATACTGATGAATTTTCAAAGTCAAACATTTTGATTTGTCCTAAATATTTCCTTGAATCCTCCTTACACTTTAAAGTTGGAAGGGACGGTTTAAAAATTTAACCTTCGTCACGCTAGTGATAGTTACCTCTTATTTGGACGGAGAAATGTTATTACAGGTACTTGAATGGCTGCTTCATCATACTTAACAAGAAAGAAAATAATTAGCACAATAGGAATTATGATAACATACAAGGCATAATCGAATGATTAAATCCTCAAAACCTTTCGTGACGAGGAATAGCATTAATGACTTTTCGCAAAGGAGGGCTTTAGAAAGCTCTTTTAAGACAATAAGAGGTTTTCAAGCTTCTCTATAAATAGTTGGTATTATATAAATCGGTTAGGTGCATTCTGGAAACGTATTGTGGGACCACCCAGACGTCCAGCTCAGACAAAACGATGATGGCAATCAAAATAGTTTATGCATTGTTCTTTCCCTATGTCTTCGTCATCATCTGTGTGTAAGCCATCGATAAAAAGGAAAAAGTCATCGCAGCATATTTCGCCAATTTGCTTAGTTAAAGAAAAAATGCCGTTGAAAATAAAAGAAAATTACTCAAACGGAAATCGTTAACGATAAAAAGAAGAGATGTATTATCGACAGAGAAAACCTTAACCTCTTAGAATAGCACATTTACATCAGTTGCAAAACTAGTACATATAACTTTTGCTCTTGCAATAAATGACAGGCATTTAATTCACTAACTCAATTTACCGTAAGAGAATTACGTACCTACACTGTACAATAAGAATTTAAGAAACTGTCTACTCAATCTTGACCCTGCCTCATATTCGTTAAGCTTTCTTTTTCTCGATCATAATTTGGCGATTTCTGACTTAGTTTAAGCCGTGGAAAGCTGAATGCCTAATAGATGACCAAGGGAACAAGGAAGAAACGTAAATGTGGATAACTTATAGATAGAGAAATTGAACCATAAGCTACTAAATCGTAGTAGAACGAATAATCTTCACGGTCAAGCTAAGGAAATACTTCATAAATATTTAAATGCATAGGGCATTATTTATCTTTTTCACACCGATCGAACCATGAAAACAATGGGAGTTGAAATGTAATTCACAATGAAAAAATCCTTTTGCGTAACAGATATAGGGTAACTAATTTAAAACATCTTTCATATACTGAAAAAAATGTCTTAAAATATTTTATAATTACCCTCAGATCATACGTAGTAGAGGTATTGTTAAAAGTGCTTCTACAGCTTAGGTCTTATTTCGAACCCGGGACCGCTTTCACTGAAGTCGAACGCGTTGCCCACTTGGCAATCAGGGAGCCCCAGATCTTACGCCAAGAAGCACGAGATATATTGGAATCTCATGTTTTATGAGTAGAATATGTGCGTTTTCTTCTCTCTTCTCTATCAATAATTATTAATGGGGGAGAATAATCATTAATGGAAAATAAATAATTTATTATAGCTAACATGATAGCTATATCATATAAAGAAGGGGGAAAATGCATAGGATATTTCCTTTAATAGGAAATACAAGCCCAAGTGCAAAAGATAGCTAAACCCTAAAAGGTGCAGACCAGATTGAACAGTAAACTTAACCTAAATTTCCACAAAATGTCAAAATGCCGTGAGACAGTAATTTCTCCAATATTTTACGCAGAATAATTCCCATGTCATGAACGTTCCAGTAGTATCTCACTCCCTCCAACGCGAAGCAGTTATTTTACCATCAGAGCGAAGTAGCACAAAGGATTTATCCGGTGTTTCTCCCAGGAACACAAATTCCTCTCCTCAAGACAACTTTGCAAAGGAATCGAATACAATTGTGGCGACGCTGTAGTTCTATCAATTCATCGATACCCTTCTCGGCCGGCTAGCTGATAAGCGAATAAAACTAGAGACTAAGAAAATCTATAAGAAATACAATTTATCATTTACAGCATTAATAATACAGACTCAGGATTCACTTCGTAGTATTCATTTACACGAAATGGATTTATGGCAGAAACGTTCAGTCATAAATCCGTATTTATTATTTACACCTTCACGTAGCTAATTTTTCAACTGAAAACTTCACTTGCATTTGACATATTAGTGAAAAGAGTGACATACGTAGATTTTAAATATATGAAATGTCAGTACCAAGGAATAAGTAAACACTCGGTAAATACTGAACTTATATTTTTTTAAGAGCACACCTCCCTTACCTATAAGAGAGCATAAACAGAAAAAAATCTATTTATCGGAAAAAATGTTGCAGCAAAAGGAAATAAAAATCAATAAAATCCTAAAAATATTTGGTCATTATTGTTAAATTGTTACTATAACTTCACAAAATTATCTTTCTGGGGAGACGAAAAGCTCCATATGATTAATATCTTAGAAATCGTTGAGGTATTTTTCTTTATTACCATGAAAAATTTCATTAAAAGAGAAAGCACACTTTTTAAGGAAAGATCTGACGTGGTATTATTCCAACAAGCTTTTACAAAATTTCATACGTGAAAATACAATTTAAGTGACGATTGTTGAAATATAAACTAAAAAGATATAACTAGTTAGCCATCAAATTCCGACAAAAACGAAATAAGTGGTTTCCTACACTTCATTAAAATTGTATTTTGTAATATTTCCGCTACAATCTAACAGAAGCATATTTTCCGGAAGACTTACATCTTTGGAAAATCTAAGAACTTCAAGAAGGATTTCCAATCCAAACGTACTTCCACAGAACTTGAAATCGATTTTTTCCGCTATCACAATACTTTCCCTGTTCTACATACACAGAGAAAGTATGAACCATCAACGCCATCTCTTGTCAGATGATCGTATCTCCTCGAGGAGCGGTATTCATAACAACGTTCCATAGTCTGAATCAGTATAAGTAACTACGGATTCTCATCTAGAGGAAATTTTCTTATTTGCATACTCGATGTCCTTATGAGCCATTCTGAAACATCATTCTCATCTAATCAAAGTTGCCTCCGGACGGATTCTTACCTCATTTCCCCTTTTAATGAGCGAAATGAGGGAACGGAAGAGCCTTAGCCATTTAGGAATAACATTTCTCTTTCCTGATAGCATTCAAAATCTTTAAGTTTTAAATCATTGGGAACATATTTGACAGCCAACAAATAACGAATCAGCTAAAGTATCCCAGAGCTACTAAATTCAAAAATTTCCTTTCAATTTTATTTGTGTTTATCGAACCTAAAGATGGTTGCAAGTTGTTTGGCTCATTCAGTATTTAATGACAAAACTTGTAAACCACAATTTTTTTTGTGGAATTTGTACAATTTCTATCATTAAATACTGAATGATCATACCTACAATTCTACCAATTATCGCTAGATACTATTCATTTTG
Organism: Ladona fulva; assembly: GCA_000376725.2. Taxonomy (NCBI): domain Eukaryota; kingdom Metazoa; phylum Arthropoda; class Insecta; order Odonata; family Libellulidae; genus Ladona; species Ladona fulva. The sequence continues at coordinate 14,609 of KZ308408.1, read as the reverse complement.
GTTTAGCTCGCTCGTCAAGAATAGAATGAAAACCTCCCAATGTCGGTAAGATGTTACTATTTATGCTTTACTCTCTTAACTTTAAAGTTCCATCTGTGTAGTTGAATTAATTCCAAGTGATATGTATGTACGATAAGTTTAATGGCAGTTGTGAATAATTAATTAACAGATAATTGGGTATGATTGGACGTGGCCAATGCACATAAAAAGACGCGAAAAATCTTCTTGTCGAAACATTATCAAGAATATGTGCATTACGAAACTTTGGAAACGTAATTTTTCGTACCATTAACCATTTTCTATGAGATGCTCTATAGAAAGAAAGAGAGAAAGAGACACGGCTGTTAGAATGATATTCAAAGTAAAAAACTCCTTAAGCCGTCAGATGTGAAGATAATAAAAAAAAACTTATCTTTGGTGTGGTTCTCTGCTGCCTTTGGTATGGTCCAACGTTGCAGGGAAGCACACACGTATCAAGAGCATCTCATATTATTATTATNAACCTCCCAATTTCGGTAAAATATTACTATTTATGCTTTAATCTCTTAACTTTAAAGTTCAATCTGTGTAATGGAATTAATTCCAAGTGACATGTATGTATGATAAGTTTAATGACAGTTGTGAATAATTTATTAACAGATAATTGGGTTTTTTGATTGGACGTGTCCAATGCACATAAAAAGACATCTTCGAAACATTATCAAGAATATGTGCATTACGAAACTTTGGAAACGTGATTTTTTGTGCCATTAACCATTTTGTATGAGATGATCTAGTTCCAACGAAAGTTTCTTTTGATAAATCTTTAAACATACATAAACGAGTCTTGCTATTGTGCTAGCAGATCAAATTAAAAGGATACCTACGTGATTAATTTATTACCATTTGTAAAGAAAGTATTCTAAGCGTTGACGTTTCTATCTGGCATCTGAGGTTGATTAGATACATGAATTAGATGAATGAATTGTCTTCAGCGGAAAAAATTGTAATACAATCCATGACCCAGTTATTTAGTTTCAAATGTCACCGATGGGAGGCACTATTGACCATGGTTTCATTCATGAATAAATAAGAAGAATGAAACTCATTTACATATTTCGAGATGAATATGATTTCATTCGATCTTAATCACCCCTTCCCTTACTGATAAAATATTTTGAAAATTATGGAGAATTTGGAGCTTCTAATGCTTATATATAAATTTATTCTTCCTTATTCACATCAGTTTTCTATACACCTAAGACATTTTAAAACTAATTCAAATAACAGTCTGGTTGACATAAAACTGCTACTATGAGCATAACACCACCCCATTACGGTGAATCTCATGACTGAAATAGGCAGCTTTTAACTTTTATAGATTCAAAGCCGGAATCTCATGTTACACTTATATACCATCAAAAATATAAGATATAAGATATTTCTTATATAGGCATATCTACAATGACTTTTTTACGGGATACCAGGGTATATTCCATTACTTTTAAAGTATATCGTCTAGTACTTAAGTCGTAGAAAATAATGTAATGTTTACCCATTTTCTAGAAAGGCCTATGGGTGTTGCCATGGCAGATATGACGTAAGAAGGTTTGATTTTTGATTAAAAATAATGAAGAAGCCATGCGAGCTTCTACTAGATAAATTTCCTTACTCAGCACATAAAAACAATAATTAAACCCGGAAAGTATATCGCATGTCCCGATTAATTTTTCACTATCTAAGATTATGTTATACTCACTGCGAGCATCGCACTGGAAATCTAACGAGCGGCATAATCAATTCATCGAAAGACTTGCGACTGGTATCACAAATACAGATAATAAGAAAATTAAAGTAATTAAAAGAGTCAAAATAATGATTAAATCTGGCTGATGATAATGTAACGAAAAACATCTTTTTAAAGATCGGAAATTTAATGTTGGAAAGTAAGGAAAGACACAGATGAGAAACGGCGAATCGCCAATTGTCTTCCGAAAAGAAACAGCAGAAAATAGAAAGGAAAAGTAGAAAAAAATCAGCATTTTTACAGATACAATCCAAAGTAGGTGTTTCGAAGACTATTCTTGCAGAAATGAAATGTATGCCAAAACCCAGAAGGGTTTCTTTTTTCGGCGCGAATTTGAAGGTCGACAGCCATGTGATTGGAAATAGAGGTTGCTCAACGGATGGGTCAACCGCCCGATGGGGGAGATTTGGGCGGAGAGCCCTTTGGAGAGATATATAAGCGAGGTGTTCCAGGGAGGAAGCACAGAGTCAATCCGTCCAGTCACACAATGGCATTCAAGGTAAGTTCACACGAAACGTACCATAATCTCTCTTCAAGGGACACTTGCCAACTTCTTTGGAATGTATTCAGTGATACAGTTTCATACTAGTTAAACCGACATTTCTCTAAAAGGAGATTTAAAAAGATATCCGGCAGCAAAGGTGGATAGAAACTGCACCCAGCTTAAGGATATCGATAAGACGATTAGCACTAAATTAGATCATCTATAAGAAAGGGTAGAAATCAATGACTTAAGTGAGAAAATTTGACTTGACTTTCGTTGCGTTAATTTAACGTGATCTAATTTTGGAATAAATAGATGAGAATCCTAAACATAACACCACTGTGTTCCGCAGAGAAATGGGAAGAAATGTTAAGTATCACTACGACCTCCACTATAACTGACTGGTGAAACGCTTTCTTCTTTCAACAGTTCGTCGTCTTCGCCGCCCTCGTGGCCGTTGCCCGCGCCGGTCTCCTCGGCGCCCCCGCTGTCGTGGCCCCCACCGTGGCTCGATATGCTGCCCCCGCTGCCTACTCTGCTCCCCTCGCCTACGCCGCCCCCGCCGTTGCCCACGCTGCTCCCCTTGCCTACGCCGCCCCCATCGCTAAGGCCGCCGTCGCCGTCGACACCGACTACGACCCCAACCCCCAGTACTCCTACTCCTATGACATCCAGGATGCTCTCACCGGAGACTCCAAGGGACAGTCTGAGACCCGCAACGGAGACGTCGTCCAGGGATCCTACAGCCTGATCGAACCCGACGGCACCCGCCGCACCGTCGACTACACCGCTGACCCCGTCAACGGATTCAACGCCGTCGTCCACCGTGAGGCCGCTGTCGTCAAGGCCGCCGTCGCCGCCCCCGTCGTCAGGGCTGCCGTCGCTGCCCCAGTTGCCTATGCTCACGCCCCCGTAGCTGCCTATCACGCCGCTCCCGTCGCTGCCTACCACGCCGCTCCCGTTGCCGCCTACCAGCCCCCGTTGTCACCAAGACCCTCCTCCACTAAATTATCTTCCAAAATGACCATCATCTTCGGATGAAAATTATTTATTTTCTTTGAAGAATAAAAAAGTTCAAGCAAAACTTAAGATTTATTTGTCATTTTGATCTAGGGTAGTAAGTTTCCTAAAACTACTACGGAGAAATGTATGCAGGTTTTCAAAACAGAGTATTCCAACAGAAACACTGGTATGTCGCCGAATAACTGACCATAAGTTACTACTACTCATCGGTAATATGTTTACATATATTTTAACAATTAACTTCAGACTGGATGAACCCATATTAGTTGGACACCAGTTCGATACCACTTCAGATATATTTAATGCTGAATTTTACAGTTGAACTCAAGACGGAAACTTTTGAATTAGCACTTGAAGAAAATGTTCCATCGTGTTGCTTTTGAGTCAACTATGAACAAGTTCCCCTTCGCCTCAGTAGAAGTGCACTACCATTAAATACACCAATACTTCATTAAAAAGTTTTTGTTGAATGTTTATACGAATGAATAATTTTGATTTCAGAAAAAAGGGAAAAATTGAAGACAGAATACATTTTACCCACACTGAAATCATAGCTAATAATTGCTTGTCTCTGACATCCACTCATTCGACTGTATCTTTAGCACTGAAAAATTCCGTTACTGGCAGTGCTTCAGGATCTGAATATGAAAGCAAAGTTTCGACACCGGTCGCACATTAAACAGCCAGAGAAAAAAATTAAAAAAGACTTTATTCGGGCAAGGTAGCGACTACGAAGTCTCTTTTCACATCTAACACTTCGTCATGAGAAATTTAAAAGAGGTAACTTCAAATTACTACACAGAAGAAAACTACTTTTTAGAGGGGGTTTTAAAAGCAATGGACGTAGCGAAGTATATCCGTAGCTACCGTAAAACAGAGCAAAAACGACTGGCCATCGAAGCCCTCCAGTAGGCATGGAAAGACTGAGCAACTCCTCTGGTTTGAATGCAGCTGAATACCATTACAACCCAGGATATTTAATTTCATTGTATGTAACAGCACGAAAACAGCGCATCTCTCACGCGCTGGAATTCCCCAAAGATATTTTCCTACAAGAGTTGCAAGAGCGAAAATAAAATTTGTACCGTCGCATAGAGCTGAAGTATCTGGATTTCGAAAGTATTTTGACCCTCTTACTTATAATTTGGGTGGGGCGAGACCATTTGCCTCGTTAACCCGTTTAAACGAGAGGATTTGTAACAGCCACCTGAATCGAGTCCATTTCGTACCTTAAATTTGAAAAGATAATTAAGCAATATTAATTACACAATCGCAAGCTATCTATTAGAGCGTCTCAGCAGATGTGCCAATATTTTTCCAAATGTATCGATGAGATTTCTTTGAAAAATAATTGTATGATAAAGTAGATTAGTGAAACACTGGAAAAAATACACTCGTTTCGAGGCATCTAATAATTAAAAGAGGACGAAAAATGGAAGCTTTAGTTTCTCTCCGCTAATTAACATGAGCTAATGAGTAAACAAATTTTACCCAAGAGATGTGGCTTTTAGTACAGTATTTATATTGCTACCCAGCAAATTTACGGAAATAAGCTTGCAAGGTTACATTTAGATATAGCCTAGTAAGATTGAAGAGAGAATATATATTGTCCTCTTGTACTTCTTAGGTGAAATGAAATAATATCTTGACCCAAACTAACCAATCTTTACTAATTTTTACCATAATATACCTGTATTTCACACCATGAAAATCAGTAATCGTGATTGCTCCGTTTTTCTTTCAGGAGTCCACAACAAGCAGGTTAAGGTCATGCAATATAAAAATTCATTAGAAATTCTATTGGCAGCGACCTATTTCTACGGATGATGAAGGATACGTATTCATAGAAGCCTTTCGTAATAAATTTTCGTTAAAATATTTTTTAACCCTGGTAACCTTATAATTATTACTATTTCTTTAACGGAAGCAGGAAGACCCCAATTATATCCGCTTTAATAATCTGAACCATCACCTTCACAAACGATACACACAAACTCCCAAGCCCCAGCCCGGGAAAACCCGGGACTTGAACGCGGTACACGTGTTGGATGGCTAGCATACTAACCGTTCCGCCACCAACCTCAGTCGGTTAGTTCCAGTAAATGATATACAGGCCGGTTTTTGTCACACAAGATAATCCTTTCCCACATTTTTTTCATTGCGGAAGACTTACACATCAACGCAGAATCGCAGTCGCAGAATCATACATCTGATAGCTTCAGAAAAAATTCAAATTGATAAAGAAGAGAAAACCTTGTATAGCACGGAAATAGTTGACATGTCCGCAAGTAAATCCCAGCAAATGAAAAATATTTTTTAAATAAATTTCTTGCATAGTTTACATTAAGAAGAAAACTGCATGGATATTACATGGCATATAATTTCAAACATATATACGTGATGAATTGCGTTAAAGTCTTCATTTCGCCAATGAACAGCATTCTCTCGAAGAACTACTAATAACAAGTTTTGTCAAATATCCATTAAATCTTGAGATACGTTATGGAAAGGGTATTAGGCTCCGGATAGAAAGGTGGGCAACGCATTCGACTTAGGTGAAAGCGTTCCCGGGTTCGTTTCCCCTTGGGGGCCAACGTGAGAAATGACCATAGCTGTCGATGCACATTTAACACCACTACTACTACTACTACGATGGAAAGAGAATTTTCTTTCACAGGATCTTTCTGAAAATTTCATTTCTATCGTTTTAGGTGTTGATATATCCATATGATTAAAATATTAGGATACAACAAAGCTCAAATGCTTTTGAGCTGCATGTTCATTATCATGAGAAATTTTTCACCATTCATTTGCCCACAATTCTATAATTGTAAATTCTTAGAAAATGTTGTTTTAATTTTCAGCACAGATCAAAATTGGACATTGTAGACTGAGAAAAGGAGATGAAGCTTATAACCTATAAAATAACAGTTAATTTTTTTGCGTAAAAAAGAAAACACCTTCCAAAAAATGAAAAATACGAAGAAATTTATATAAATANATATATATATTCCTAAACGGACGATGAGGACATTTCAAATAATTCATTAATAACTTAAATCCTGATATAGTTTATTGAGACTACAGAGTAGAAAATGGGGTCACTCCTATTTGTCTATTCATTGTATGATAAACGAGCGCAAAATGTGTTTACAGACATCATTTTTTTAAACACATGAATAATAATTTCTGAATATATTCAAAAATACTATAATGGTTTTAAAATGATTTAAATAGAACTTCAGGAAATATTTATGTTCAAAATTATTTATATTATCAAAAAATTTAAAGCAGAAGAGTTCATTAATTGAAATTAACACAAATGCCACATTAGAATAAATAAAATACTAAAGGAAACAAAAGAATCGATATAAGCATATTGAGAATTCTTTTTCCCGCATTAAAGCTCATCTTCTACCACAAGTATAGCTAGTGGCGAAAGCTTTAACCGATCATTTCAGATAAAATCAGTCTTCCGTGAATTTTTCTTAAATGATAGAGTTCTTACTTTTGAACATGAAAAGTCTGTTCACCAATTTTTTACTTTTCCTCCCAGACAGAGGAGCTTTTTTGTACAGCCTTTTTTTCAACATTTGACCCCATAATCGAAAGACCTGCGTCCTCGAGGAAGGATGCTGAATTTAGATTGATATCGAGAGACGAGAAATTCGGTCATGGTTAGAACTGAACAATCGAAGGCAAAAGTAATTATGAAGAAGTCACAACCATATACAATAACTCAATTTATCTTATATAGATTTAGTAATCGTCTATCATCATAATCTTCTTCTAGAATTCCTATAGAGTTGCTTCATCTAGATGCCACCTATCTATTTATTAGCATTGCTTAGAATTTCAAGTAAACGGTATCAATTTTCTCTTAATCAACAGCACCAAACTTTTTTCAATTTTTCACAAAGTAAAGATTTGGTGGTCGATATTCAGATTCAACGAAATCCTCCGTTTTGTCCTCAACTGTATGGCAACTCTCCATAACGAGAGAGGAATAAAAGCAAAACTCGTTACCAGAGGGCTTTATTCTTCAATTTTAGTTTTCAAACCTAGGTTTTAACTTTTATGCAACGCAACCAGACGATAAGCATTGAAACATAAGTTCCGTGGTAACGAGTAATTGCCGTTATTATTCCTCTCGCTTAAGATTTAGTGAAGTACCGAGAATAATTTATCGGAAAAAATCTGTTTTTCATGCAACGCACGGCTAACAGAAAAATCATAGTTAATAATTAGACTGAATACCTATTACATAAATTTTTGTTGCAATCGAATGGTATATTTATTTTCATCTTTTTCCTAAGATTAACGATATTATTGACCAAAAATATCTTCTTAAAAATTACAAATAAATAAAGCGGATATTTTACTAGTAATATTTTTTATAAAAACTAGCTAAGCTGCCTGTAATTTGCCAACAAATGCATATTTAATCTATATCATAATTTTTCGTTCAACTGAGAGTTTGACTATCTAATATGAGAAATTTAATCATCAAAGTAACCCGTGGAAATCTATGTGGGGCCACAAATTAGCCTGCACATATGGAGCACGCTTAATTCGAATTCAACTTCTCAAAAGAGGAATAATTCTAGTTTAAATCGATAAGGTAATAACAATGGAGCACAAAACGCTTGCTGCGAAAAATGTGCCAATAATAATCGAAACTCTTTGAAAGAACAAAATGAAGAAACGAATAAAACCAAATCTCCATTACGTCAAAGCTATTTGTATAACTTCTTTCAGTCATGATGCGAAATGAAGATGAGTTAAAAAAGTCAGAGAGGAGGTCGGTTAACTGCCCCGTTCCTCGAAGACAACATTTTAGATGGATGCTTGAAAAAATACACAAAAAATTGAAATCGGGGAACTTACACAAGATTATACGACATGAAAATTAAGTCCTGTAAATAATATTTCCTGGTCTTCTGCCGAAATTTATTAGAAAATCCACAGATTTAGAAAATAATAGCCAGGATCTTCGGCTCAAATGGAGAGTTTAAGGCCGGCATTACACTATCAAGTTCTTTGACAAAAAAGTTTTATTAGCTTTCTTTTACCTTATGAATAAAGTATGCTGTAAAAGAAATTTGATTAAATATTTCCACGAGTTTGTTTCGATTTTTATAACCAAGATGACGAACGTCATACATGTTGCACCTTTCGTATTCAGAAATTAACAAATTCGTGGCCGACACAGACCACCAGTTGTTTGCCATCATGAAGAAAGTGATAATATCGGCGCTATTTCGATGGTTGTTACTTCGTAGAATGATACAGCACAGAACGAAAAATACTTAGTAAATTTTCACACGATTTGTTTAGGCGACCAGTTTCGCTGCCGGAGTAGGGTCTTCAGCACCGGTCGTCTTAATATACGAAGTATTTTCTTCTAATATGCAACAACTGCATGAAATATTTTATAAAATATGTTATAACGAGGCTTATTCTGAGAAAAGGACTTATATAAAATTCTTCGTTTATACAAGCTCAGGTATTACACAGCCACATATCTTATTCAAAATCTATCGTAAAATATCACTGTCAAAGAACCTTTACAGTGTAATACCGGTCTATCAAGGCAGAATCAGCAGAATTTTACGGTTAAACATTGATATAATTTCAGTTTTAAAATTACCTGGTTTAATTGCCACCCACGAAATGCTGTGATATTTAAATCCTGAAATATTCCTTGGGCGTGGCAAATGCACAGGACAGCCCTTATTCTTTCAAAATGGAATAACTGTGAAGGTCGACAGGCGTAAGATGTGGACTACCCAGTTGCGTCATGGATGGGTCAACATGAGAGGTGTGGGGAACGGTAGAGGAGGAGAGTTGCGAATCTGAGTATATAAGGCGGTGCTCACGAATTGGCACCACATTGAGCATCTCTCAACAGGCAAAATGGCATTCAAGGTAAGTCCAATCATTCTCTCGGCATATCCCTATTTGCTTCTATTACATTGATAACCATTTTAAATATTTAAACTGATCCCAAAAATATTACCATGAAACGGTTAAATAGAGCAAAAATTGGGAACTATTCCACCAATAATTACAGCGGAATGGAAAATTAATTTCAAACACTTAATCCACCATTATTTCCAACTCTTTTAAGAAATAATCTCAAAAGTAAAAAATACTTAATATAGATGGAAAAAAATACCCACTGAAAGATTAACAAACAATCAAATCACTATATTTTTCATGCCAACAAAAAACCATATAAGAAATAACCACATAGTAATATCCCTATGAAATCGTAATAATTAAATTGGGGTAAACTAAAGCACGGCACTCATTGGTTCAACTCTCAACTGCCACTTCGCGAATTTCCAGCAGTCTTCAATTCAACGTCCTTCCTTAATGTTAAATAAAATGGATGCATTGTACGATAGTGGCTAATATGAAGGATATTAACCATCGTTATCTTCCGCTTCACAGTTCGTCGTCTTCGCCGCCCTCGTGGCCGTTGCCCGCGCCGGTCTCCTCGGCGCCCCCGCTGTCGTGGCCCCCACCGTGGCTCGATATGCTGCCCCCGCTGCCTACTCTGCTCCCCTCGCCTACGCCGCCCCCGCCGTTGCCCACGCTGCTCCCCTTGCCTACGCCGCCCCCATCGCTAAGGCCGCCGTCGCCGTCGACACCGACTACGACCCCAACCCCCAGTACTCCTACTCCTATGACATCCAGGATGCTCTCACCGGAGACTCCAAGGGACAGTCTGAGACCCGCAACGGAGACGTCGTCCAGGGATCCTACAGCCTGATCGAACCCGACGGCACCCGCCGCACCGTCGACTACACCGCTGACCCCGTCAACGGATTCAACGCCGTCGTCCACCGTGAGGCCGCTGTCGTTAAGGCCGCCGTCGCCGCCCCCGTCGTCAGGGCTGCCGTCGCTGCCCCGGTTGCCTATGCTCACGCCCCCGTAGCTGCCTATCACGCCGCTCCCGTCGCTGCCTACCACGCCGCTCCCGTTGCCGCCTACCACGCTGCCCCCGTTGTCACCAAGACCCTCCTCCACTAAATGATCTAATATGACCATCATCTTCGGATGATAACTATTTATTTCGTTTGAAAAATAAAAAAATCCAAACTGCAAAATTAAGTTTCAATTCGTTTACCTGACCCAATCACCCAGGATTTAGATTACATATGTGTTCAAGAAAGCAAGTTCGTCTCAATCGGATAATGGTGTTTGTTTGATGGTGTTTCCTTCCATGTGCTACTGAATGAATATCCTTGGAGCGCAGTTATAATTCACTTTTCCACCTGCAGCAGTATGTGGTGAGTATCGCCGACGTTGGTGACAGTAAGTCACCAATTCTGGTTTCAACTACAAAGCACTTCCGGATAAAGTGTTAAAATTGGCTTCCTTATAATTCTATAATCTTGTTCCTCGGGGAAATACTATGAATTGCTTTGGGAAAAAATCCTATTGGAGCAAGGAACTTGAGCTATTCGGAAGTTGTCCGATTAATCTCTTAGACTAAGCAGCCATAAAACTTCACATGTTAAGCGTGTCAACAACACTTTGGATCCCAGACTCTCGCTTATGAATATAGAAATAAACAGTAAGTCTTAAATTATATAACCAATGACCATCGCTTTCTACACATTTTCACTGATGAGAAAATGGGATGGTTACGCAGTTTTGTGAAGGAAATGAATGAACGATGAAACAACAGGAAGTGGAATACAACACCAAAAAATCATATGTTAATCTTTGAGGTTCAAGCATCTGTTGGAGACTAGACTGTAACACACGCAAGCTATAATTATTTGGGATGAACATTTCTTTCAGAAGACTTAATGAATATTTACAACTGCTCAAGTATAATCACTCCTCTTAAGTTCTCGCTATCAAATCGTTTCAAAATTTCGTAAATACGAGGTGGTTGTACTCAATATCTCAGTGGAAACTGAATTTTTTATTGCAACCAGTTTAAGGCAAGACTTGTTACTCCGATCAGTTTAAATCATGGAATTCTTTAAGCTCGCATATTACAGGACTTTTTAAGTTAGAAAGGAGCCGTTGAATAAGAAACACGCATAAATTTGGCTAAAGCTTTTGAAATAAGCTTACAAAGTAGACATCTATTCCTTGCTCCCGTGATAACCTTAGATAAAATGTCTTATCAGACAAACTGTGCCAATAATTTCACAATGCTTGATCAACGCCTTAGCCCAAAGTTTAGACATAATAGCAGATTTTACTTGCAACCAAAATTAAATTAGAAATGACCATTTTTTACGACATCGCTTCAATTCGAAAATAACGAAACATGGTTCAAAGGTGAGGGCAGAAATCCAATGATATTGCTATACTTCGCGACTAGAGCAGTTTATGGATGCATCACAAGCCCGAACAGCCATAACATTCTTTTTGTAATGAAAAATTGGTTACTTATTTTGCAATGAACATTGCTTACAATATCTATCAACGCCAATACGCAAATATTTATTCACTGCTAAGAGTTCATCACTTTTAGCAGAAGTTCAGGTTGGAAAAGGCGAAAGACTCGAACGTTGAATAAAAAACACACAAGTCAATTTTCGATGAATTCGGAAGACGGAATTCGCAAGTTTATAAAATTTAGCAACAGACCTCGGTATGTATGTACTGAAGCAAAATATGGTAACTGTAACGTCAGTTATATATTTAACTCTCTCAAAAAAGGCATGTATATAAATAAGTTCAAATTCTTGGATATAAGGCTTGAGATTAGTTAGTAAATAAACAAATGAAACTCACACATTGAGTTAATTTGCCTTAATTGTACATGAAAGTACTGGTTCATCAACATCTAACAAAAATCATTCACTGAAACTCGGTTTTTTTGAACACCGAAAATAATCAATTGGAATAGGTTTTCTGAATTTGACAGTTCTATAAAATGTCTTTACAAGAATCGAGCTTAAGTTACTAAATAGAGTAGGATTTCGTCCAATTACACATCAAATGAACGCCAATTTAACATGATTGCCAAATTTTAGAACTAAATTTTTAAAATAAATATTTGGTTAAATTATATTTAGATCAAGCAAAAGAAAGCATATATATTGTGGAAAGAGATACAAAATTATATCGAAAGAAAATTAACTTCCATTTCCACTTCGACGGATATAAACTGAAGAATGAAAGTTGAATTGTATAAGAAGAAAGTTCCTTGAACTCAACATTTATTCTCATTCATGACCTTGGAATAAAACTACAAAAACTTAACAAAATGATGCCAAATTATGTAGCAAAAATATAAAATAGCGAATAAGAAAATCATCTAGGTTTCTTCATATTATCGGATCAAACGCAGTCTTATCATGGTTGCCATGGAGTTGAATCTATTTAAACAGCATTTCTTCTATTATGTAAATTTTCAATAATCACTCCTTGCTTTATGGAAGTCGTGGCCCCCACCGTGGCTCGATATGCTGCCCCCGCTGCCTACTCTGCTCCCCTCGCCTACGCCGCCCCCATCGCCAAGGCTTACGCCGCCCCCCTCGCTTACGGAAAGGCTTACCTCGGTTAATTTAGAACAATATTTGTAATAAATTATGTAAATAAATTTATATTTTACCTTAAATTTTAATTCTCATCACTTTTGGTCACGCTTATCTTGATCCTGGAGCTGGACCAAGATTATCTGCGAAAATTACGATAAATCTTAAGGGATTTCGGTTTTAAAAAGGCAACTCCCCTCATAAAACCGAAGAAATTCCCACCCTAACAAATCGAGCAAAGTTCGAGAAAATCTTTTTACGTTGAAATCGGTGGGTGTGGAGTTTTTAAGTTTAATTGAAAGAAATATAATTTCATCCGCCCAAACATATAGCAGCAAGCACTCCCTCACGTATTTTTGATGAACAAGACAATTTTACGAACTATGAAAATCGCACGGAATTATTGCAGTTGCCCGAAGGGAAAAGGGGTTATTTTATATTTGACCATATACAAAAAAAACAAAAGTAAGACTAATCTTCAAGCCTCAAATGTGAAGATAATATGTAGAATCACCGAGATGTGAGAGTAAAGTTTTTGCTGGAAGTCTGGTCCTCCGCTGCTAAGATAAATGATGGCTTAATTAGTTCTTTACAAAGTACAGCCAATACGCTTTCAACTCAGCGAATTTTATAAAAAATTCCCTAACATGTACTTCTTCAATGCTAAATTCCACAATTTTTTTCTTAATTCCTCTTCTCTGTTGGCCTTTCGGAGGTAAAACATTTAAATAAAAGAACATTTTATTGCGTAAGTCATAATTATGATCATTTAAAGGCTTTCTCGTTTCTCATGAGGCAATAAAAATCCTTAGCAAAAGGACAAATTCTCGCGATGGCAAGTTTCTTGTCAAGTGTGCAGCCTCAACAGATCGTGCATTAACCCATTCAATCTCTGGAATCCAATCACCGTGAACGACATTCTAGTCTCTTTAATGGTCTCACTCTCGCCCAACATATTATCTTTCATGACAAGGTTCATATCTTCAAATTAGAGTAGTCATTGCTTTCTTTATGCGGACTCATTTTACACTACAAGAAAGGTTTTCCGATTGATCCGAAAATCAATCGTGATAGACGCCGCTAAGTTAAATGAAACTTATTTTTGAAAACGATTGAAACAGGGTCATCGAACCCTGGCTACAATTTTTTCAAGGAAGTTCTCACGTGAATTATATAATTTCGGAATTTACAACTGTGCTTTGACGTTCCACCTGCACCCCAGAATCAGTCATGATTTATCGTAAATCAATAATAATACCTTTTTTCGAAATCAAGTATGTAGGATGAATGAACACTGGAGTTTGAAATAAGAAAAAGGAGAAAAGACTTTGATAGGCATTATTGAAAGAAGGGATGAAAGGACAATTGAGATTAAAATGGTAAAGATTCATGCGTCGTGAAAACTCGACAAAGATTTTAAAAGGAAAGTTATCGTCGCAATTGCCACTCCCTTCATTACCAAATTCAGTAATTCGCTTAAACGGCTCAAATATCTAAAAGCCGGCACAAGCTGAATTGATAATGATTATTTTGGCTTCCTTTAACGAAATAGAATTAATAAAACTTATCAACATGACCTAACACAAACACCAAAAACTTAAGGAAACCAAATTCACCAAAAAAAAAATCTCTCCTTACAAAAAACTGTGAGACGACTATTAACACCATTTATTGCTACCATCAATTTTATAGTATATTTAAAGAAAGTTGCTGGTCCATCATAGCTTTTCTGTAATCGATTGTTTGACCTAAATAACGCATTTATTTATAATAACATCCAACATTTGCTGAAAATAAATTTTTT
>KZ308407.1:1101112-1170095 GCA_000376725.2 Ladona fulva | reverse complement strand
TTTGCACAATATCCCAATAATTGTAAATATTTATTAGAGATAAGTCATAAAACTCATAGAATTAATTCACTGATTTATAAATATATAAATATGATGCCAAGGTTTAAAACATAATTTTTCCTTCTGTTGGTCATATCAATTTGATGAAGAATATAATTGATGGGATCTTCCATGGAGATAAATTGTCTATATTTGTCAGCTCATTGAAATTTGCAAGATTTGCATTTTCATACAGAGGAATGATTAAACATTTACTGGCTTCTGATATTAAGGAAATAAAAGCATAGAAAGTTGTAAGCATAAATATCTGGCTCTATAGCCACTTATTGGGGTTCATCAAAAGTATTGTTAATTTTAACAAAATCTTTCTCCGACAGTGATCAGATTTTTGAAAATGAACACAAAATGGATACTTTGAAAACACCTCAAACACCTCCAAACAAAATCAGTTTCATTTTTCTGAGAATAATTTACTATATCTCTCCACCAACTTTAAAAGAAATGTTTTAATGTACTTTTCAATTTAGTATCATTTAAAACATTAACAATGTCCTTTTCATGTTGTTTCCAAAGTACACTTCTAGCCAGAATTAATGCAACACCTCGTGACATGACGAAGTGGAAGATCTAGGTATTAACTGTGCTGAGAAGTTTACACTGCAATTTGACAACAGTGTCAGAGGGAGGGTTCAGCCCATTGGGAATTGGGGAAGGCAAGGCCTAGATTATCGGATCTAACAGCAACAGTAACTTAATCGGGCTTACAGAAATAAAATCAATTATGTTTAGTAAATGCGCCAGCAAATCTGAATTTAAGAAAAATTTTCTACAACAAGAGTTATTTCAAGAAAGAATAAAAATAACTTCTGTATGAATGATACTTATTTACTTAATAAGTACTGCAAAATTCATTTCCGTACAGAAGATTTGAACATTTGTGGGATGAAGAGGAACTTTTCTGGACTGCGTTTTCAAAAATCATCACAGGATATTACAGAATACGATCATCAAGAGGCATTGGTGAAGGCATTTAAAAAAATAATACTATCAGTATATGAAATGAAATAGCGGCATCAAATAAAGCACCAGTATAAGATGTCTATGAAATTAGTATGTCAGCTTTACAGTTACCACAATTCTTGGAAATAAGGAATGCTCTTCATGTAATCTTAATAAGATCCATCTTTGAGAACAAGAGAGACATCAATTGTTTTTATTTATTGATTTAAAACATCAGGCTCAGTCATCAAAGAAACGTTAATAGTTGTAACATGCTCTGAAGAATATTTTGTTTACGAAGATTTTGTATTCTCTGAATCCTCTTGGCAGTAGATAAAAATAATGGATAAAGCCTAGGAAATAATCAAATGAACGTGTTGCATATTTGAAGCAAAAGGAGGATGAATCTTTTACTTTCATTTAATTTGATTAGGCATAGTTTTTCGCCAAAAATCTCGTCAGGCTGTTCATCCTGAGACTCCCGTATCCACAGCCCATATTCATATCCAGTCTCATGAATGCTTTGCATGCACAGATACGTAGGAATACTGATTTCCAAATTTTCCCGACATTAGGCACATCTAGGCCTTGCCTTCCCCACTTCCCAATGGCCTGAACCCCCCCCCTCTGACACTGTTGTCAAAGTGCACTGTAAACTCCTCAGCACAGTTAATACCTAGATCTCCCGCTTTGTCACACCGCAAGGTGTTGTGTTAATTTTGGCCAGCACTGTACTTGTGAGATTATTTCTGAAAAGTTTCAAATTGGACCAGCCATCCAAAGATCCAACAATTAAAAGTTATGTATATCATCATAGAAATGATGTTCAGTTTGGCTCTTGCAATTTATTAAATTAGGATACAATCTACCACAATGCCTGCAAAACCTTGTCTGTGGAAAAATTTTACATCCTTTCTTTATGAGTTTTCTCAATGCAATTCCTTGCTGCCTACAATGTCTTACATTATAACTGTCAGTTATACAGATTACATTGTAACTGTCAGTTAGATAGATTACTTATATATACATATCAGTCATATTCCATTGTGTTAATGTACTGAACAGTATGCAGGAATAACAGGTCAAGAGTATACACAATTTAATTATTCCAAATTACTTTGTTTTTTTCCTGGCTTTAACCAATGAAAGTTGAGCTATTTTTTTAGATATGTTAGGCCATTCTCTGGAAATAAAGTGAAGGTGTCCTCCCCCATCTGGGCCTTGAGGGCTGCATCTTTGAAGAAAGATGAGTGGAATGTTGATCCTTGGAGGACACAGTGGCTTCAGTTGCCAATGTGATTCTCGAATTGATTTAGTAAAAGGTCCAGCTTGGAAATGGTTTGATTTCTTTGAATTATTTGTCCAAATTAATTTAAACGTTTTCTATCATTTATTAATTGAGCCTGTGTTATCTTTCTGAGATACATAATGCTACTCTTTGACCATGAAATGATGGTTAAGATTTTAGTCATCCTCCAATGCACAGACTCCAGACATCCTTAAGATAATACCACAGGGGTATTTGGCCATGGAGGATGCTGTGTCAACAGCTCTGTTTTAAGGGTGAGTCCAGGAGTTCTTTGCAGACATTGTTAAAGAGACAGGTGTAGTTCTCTTCTCAATCTTATATTTTATAATTGTAGACTTTTTATCTATATCAACAATTTCCTCATTGAAGGCTTGAATGATCTGATATCCCAAAATAAGTTTGTGTATATGCTGTTTGAATTTGCAAAAAGCTAATGATAATTATGAAATGCTAAAATTCTACATGTCTGTTTTTGTGCATGCTGAGTCCAGATTAGTGCTCTCCAAGGCAGTTGTGCAATCTGAAGTCATCAAACAGCTATCTGATTACAATGGCTATCAATATACTTAGGACAGAAGCTGACATTGAGGAGATGACTGAGAGAACGGTATGTTTCCTTTTTTTCAATCTATGACTGCCATGAAAGGATTTTCTCTTAAAATATTTTATGATGCTTTTAAATTCCTTTGTCCAAGGATTCATTTTATCTCTCAGTAAGACTGTGAGTAAATTATTTATCTCCATTTCTTCGTCTACAGCATATTGGAAGAAAACCCTGATTGCTTAACCTGTGAGGAGATTGCACCTGGAATGAAAAAATTCTGAAGAAGAGCACAATAAGGGAGCCTCCGCTTGAACTCTGTTAAGAAGCATAGTGATGAGTTCTATGTGTGAAGGCCTGCGACTGTGTTCTGAAGACCAATATCTGCTGAAGATAGCTAGGAAGAAAATTCTACACAACAGACTTTTACTTTTCCAATTCTACACAACAGCTGAAGGACTGTTGTGTCTTCTTTTTCTTAACTTCACTAATTTGTTGTGTTGTTGTACTATATTTTGCTGGTATGTAAAGATATTGTAACATACATTTAACATGGATTCAGGCTGTGTGATGGAGCTCAGTAATTTATTTTTCCATGAATTTATTGCATCATTCATTCACCCTTCATTAATATGAGCAATTTTCAGCTGAAGCTCACTCATTATATATTTGTGTACATTGGAAGAAGTTGTACATTATAAATTAAATGAGATTTTTGAATGCTGTATGATATGAACTTTACGTTAATTTATTTATTTTCTATATTGTAAGCAAGTAACTATGTAAAAAGTAATAGAAGTGTGGCTTCAATTGTTTACTATGCTTCTGGCTAATTTTATCATTCTTGTCAAGTTATATACTGTGATTCATTTTATGATTTCACTACTTTCATAAGTGTCAGAATTTTGTTATCCTTTGTAAGTATACTTTTACAGCAATAATGCATAAAAATTTCTAGTTGGTGAATTGTAATGTTAAGTTTATCGTGATTCATCGTTACAGTTAAAGACACTGTGCAAAGGCAATTATGGTCAAATGTAAATTTTTGTATCATATCTCTAACAGCTGTACATAGATATTTAAGTTGTCTTTATAAGGAGTTTCCCTATCAGGTTAATGTAAATGTCATGCAGAATGTTAATTCCCTTCAAAGTCACAGAAAATTTTAGAAGAATATTTAATACTTAATGAAAATATTGTTAAAAGTAGGGCTCCTGGACTGCCAAGTGAGTAGCTCTTTCGCCTCAGTAAATCGGTCCAGTGTTCAATTTCCTGTGGGGGCCAATTTTCTTCGATATGAGCTTAGCTGTAGAGAGGAAACTCTTTTTACAATACCGCTACTACTATTACTTTCAGTAATCATAAATCACGCCTTTAAGGAAATGCAAAGCGTACTTTCAAGCAGACAACATTTAATTTATATAGATGCGAGATTCGTTATATCTACATATTGCTTTGACAATTTGCATATATACGTGTTACAATGTAGCATATTCATAAATCGAGCTATTTTGAGATAAATCACCAGACGAAAGCAAATTGCAAAAGAGGAAGCCTGCCTGCACATATAGTGGAAATGCTTGATGATTTGGAAGGATGGCAAGAAATAAGTTAGTAGTAATTGTACATACATACATTTATGTCGTGTACTTTATACCAAAAATATATCCTACCTCTTTAAGGTTGCACAGTTAAGAAACTTGCGAATTTTCACACATCCTCCTCTCGAACTGGCTGTGGCTTGTGAGTAGTGCTATTTTAACACACATTACTATCCTATTCAGAAAGTTGCAAAATTAGCTTCTTTAATATTGCTCCGAGGAACACGACCAAAGCAGTTTCTAATCGGTCTAAACCGATTGAACTCCGCAGAGGCGAACCTACATTTTTCATGCATATAAAACTTGTAGGTACGCCTTGAAACATTACTTGATATAATTATTTTCACGATAAATAAATAGATGATGGAATATTGTAGTTGTTTTGATAGTAAATATTGCGAAGAGGTCCACCACCCTTTATTTTTTTCAAGCACTTAAAATGCACCCGTTCCAAAAAAATGCCGATTTTTCCCTAGAAACCTGTGTTTACCAACTCCGATGTGACCGAAAATCCGCCCCCGAAGGTACTTAAAAGGGCAATATACGACCTTCGTACCGTCCCACCCTAGCACCCCTGTTTCACTCCGCGCGCCCGTACGATTGTCAGAATATGAAAACATGGTATACTTCAGATGTGAAGTTAGTTAGTATCGCCCTATCGGTAATTCGGAGAGCTCCAAAAATGGCGAAAAAACTTCGAAAAAGTCGTCAAAACAGTTATTTTCGTAAGCAAATATCTCAAAAAGTATTGCTTTCAGGGTTATGAAATTTCATTTCTTAAATGTGCATTCCTTGCTCTAAATAACGGTGTATGAATCAGAAACGTGCGATCATTGGTGTACGAGCTAGGATTTTTTCACTGGTGGACCCCTTCGCAATATTTACCCTTCCTCGCTTATCCCATAAATGTTTACATAATCCTCACTACACTGACTTCAAGACAAACCTCTCCACCGAGGAACTTCCGACCATAGAGGTACCATTTGCATTGTTTGAATCTAACCTTCAGAAAACTTTCGACGTATCTTTGTTTTGGCAAAAAACTTTTCTACCGTTTCTAACCATAGATTAAGTTTCTAACTTGACCGCTTGACCGTGGCACGAACGGCGAAGCACGTACCCCAAACTGGCGCGAAGCGATTGCCAAGTGTTGAGCAAGAGAAATAGGCAGTACAATCACTTCATTCACTGGATTGAGAATAAAGTGTTTTAAATATGCCCTCTTCATATTAGCGCTGTTATCAAAATCTTGACCACGACAATCTGATAATTGTAAATATAACTACATTAACATCCTGTTTATACATTACCATACACTGTCTTCTACCTTCTTCCATACATCTTGTTGTTTTTTTGTATATCTGTTGACTGAATAATTTGAGTAAACTTTCGGAATCGGTTCCTGAGTTTTCCGTTGCTACTGCATAGGCAACAGCACCTCATGATACCCGCGTTCACTTTCGATAAATCTGGTGGAGCAATTGTTTTATTAATCTTCTTTCCATGATCATTAACTGACATTTCCGCCGATTTTGTTAACCTGTATGGAGTAAACTGTACTTTTGTAAAATTACTGTTTTGTACAGAGATCTTTCATATTTGCAGCGTTTCCCTTTTAACATTTTTACATAATAGGGTAACTCTTCTAATTTCTTTACACTACCTCTTCTAAATATATAAATTTATTTTGCATAGTACCGATAAACCAAACAAATGTTTCTCTTATGTTAAATTTGCAGTAGTGTTCCACTCTCAGGCTTTGTATTCAGTTCAAACGGTTCAAACGTATGTACATGCATGAATGAACATGTTCTGTCAATGCTAGTTTCTAACATGGCAGTTGAAATCTAAATTCAGCAGAATGGGAAAATATTGACAATTAAAGAAACAGGGAAGTACAAATTTGCTTAACCATTTCAATGCCAGCAAATTGTGTGATGGGATTTACAATATGATGAGACAAACATTTTTCAGTGTTACAATGAGGCTAAAGAGAATTGGTGCTTGTCAGTAAAAGCTGTATTCTAAATTACTGTAACCAAAGATGGAGTTCGAAATTAAGTGTCCATTTTGTGTGTATTATGGTAGTAATAAAAAGGTTTAAGTAGAAATCAAAGTTATTCATGTCATCAGGGTGGAACAAGAAATTGTATGTTTCTAAAAATAATTCCAGAAATCTTTGAAGGGGCGCAATATCAGTCAATATACCTAAGTTATATTAAATGGAAATTCTATTCATTAGTATTTTTAAGGTGGCTTGCAAAAAGATAAATTTAAGAAATATTTCAATTTCCCTTATTTCATAAATTCACCGATTAGGCCTTCTCTGACCAGATGCACACAAAAGTTACTGCTTTAACCCTTTAGCTGTGGGAAAAACGTATTCCTACGTTTGACAGAAAAGTAACGGGTACTGGAGGCGCAGGCAAGTCCTAGCAGGTAGTTCCCTTAAAATCCGGGTCGACCTTTTTCTTATGGGTGCGGTCAGTGGTTATTGTTTAGAAATTATGGTTGGTATCATATATAATATATTTAATAAGAAAGTGTTTTTTAATAAGCAGTTCAAATTTACTTCCCTTGCACTTTGCTGATCATTTTGATAGCAAACGCTACGCAGATATCTTGATTTTTATCAATTATTTCTAATTTCGTAAATCCACTATTCAGAAATCGAAGATTTGGGTTTCCCCTGAGGTGCGAAATCCCTTGGATTTTCCCAATCTAGAACAATACAGAAGAGTGAGCCTTTGGGTGTCTCATTGAGAGGCAGGGCCATAAAATTGAGAAAGGACAAGAACTGGGAAGAAGAGCAGGTCAAATGTAGAAATACGTTTTTCCCGCAGCTAAAGGGTTAAACTGGTCACTTTTAAGAATCTATATTTAGTTGCCCACAAAGGTGGTCCCTGTACACAAATATTCTGCATGTAATTCATAAAAATTCTGCAAGGACCCATAAAAAACAGGTAATTAAGCAGACCGTCACAACAGAGAGCTCATGATTTTAGTTGGTTGAATTATATATGTTCTCAAGGAACCAAAGTAATTAGTGGAAAAGTTTACATAGGTTTACCAAGACCAATTACGAAAGTTTGTCTTATTATGGAAAAACATTAGAATGATATATTTCTGGATATTTGTCCGTATAATTTACGTGTTTTTTTAAAGGGATAAGTTACTACACTGAGTTTTATTTACCAAAATATACTTAGCTATATACATTTATTTGTCAAAATTAAATTCCAGCATTAATTTTCAAACTATTCCCTGTTATTTGGAATGCAGTTCAGTCTGACATCAATAGCTTGAGTAGCTCACAACATCCTACTGAAAATACCCTTTCAATTTTACATACATTAGTCCCACAAGTGCTTATTACTAAATCACTGTTCAATGAAGTGGCACCATTATTTTGAAACAGTTGTGAGGAAGGTACCAGAAGATCACTGAAGGCTGCTAATTTAATGTCACTTGCAGAGCTTGTGTCAAAAGATGGATTGCCAGTGGAATTACAGTTCAATGGGAGAGGTGAATTGGGAGAAGAACATGAAACATTATCAATTTCAGATTCCACCTCGATTTTAATCTCAGGAGGCCCATTCAAGGAAGGAATGATATCATCTTTGAGCTTGATCTTCCTGTCACTTTCATAATCTTCATCACAAAAATGATAAGAGCAAATCCTTGAGTTCATAGGAAGGGTTACACCCTTTTCCCAAGCATCTAACAGTCTTAAGGAGCCAGTAAACTCAACCCATTTCAAACATCTGAAACAAAATGGTAATCAAGAATTAGAGATGATAATGTCACAGCAAGCAAAGCTATAGTGATGACCATATTGCTGTATGCAAACTGTCATTGAAGGAAACCTCAAATTGAAACAGAAGAAAATCCTTGTACGATATTTTATAAAAATTAAGATTTCTGTAATTCGATTTTCAGATACAGAAATTTTTCTTCCTTGTTCATATTCAATGCAAATATAATGGAAGGATATCCCAAAAATCATAACCAGATATCTAGAAATAACTTCTACAAGTATTTAAGATGGCCTGATCTTCTATTGGGGTCACCACCTCATAAAAATTACGACATGATTCTTGGTACTGCTATGATGTCATTATGAGCAAGTACAGTACAGGTGCATCATTCTTGACATGTTAATAAATGCAACAATTTTACAATTCTAAATGTTATATTGAGCATTATTATTTACATCAATATTCTGGTTAATATATTCCAGATGTAAGGATGGAGTTTACATTTCCTTTGCTTTGTATGGCAGTCACTATATTGAGGAAATAAAGCAAGTCAAGCTTGCATAGTTCCTTGAAACAATTTGGTGGTGTAATTTATATCCTTGGAATAAAGGTGAGACTATGGTGAGTGCCAATAAATTAAGTATTATATTACTTCTTACACACAAAGTGCTGAGTTGTCATGCATATGATGGTTTATATGTGAATATTTTTTTTATGAATAGCTATGAAAAAACAATGAAAAGATCTCATGATAAAAGGCAATCAAAAAGCAGGGAGATGGTTGCGGAGGAAGGTTGGTGCTTATTATCTCAACACAAAGTCACTGGAGCTAAAACAACTGAATGAAAAATCAAAGCCAACAAGAAAGGTGAAGACAATAAAAATTGAGTTAATCAATGATTCACAGTTAAACACCAGCAGAAGAGGTTTACAACACTGTATGTACATTTCAAAAGCAAAACAAAATCTTGTTTCTATATTTCTCTTTGTCTGGCTGATGTGTATTTTCCTGTACCCTTCTCAAGAATTTTCATATATGCCTGACTTGATTAAGCGGGGGATCATGTCTTTCCGATTGTGAAACAAGTTTTCCTGTGATTACTGTAGACCAGTTGGAACGAATTTTTCTGAAAATACTGTTTAATCTATTCTTTATTTTTGGGGTATAAGAGAGGACAATAAATCCTTTTGTAGTCTATGTATATATGAATTTCTGAAGTGTTGTTGTGTTTTTATTTTTTAGTAGTTGATTTCTGAGGATTGTAACAAATACCTTGGTTCTTAAACAACCTTGTATGATGCAATTCAGACTCTGGAGAAAATTTTTATGGATTATGGGCTCTACAAGGGAGATGTTTTTATGAAATTTGGTTAATCTTTGAAAGATGTAAAATATCAGCACCCAAGATTATGTTGATTATATCTATGACCTGAATAAGAATAACTCCAAGTGTGGGCTTATATCATTGACAACAATTATATCTATGACCTGAATAAGAGTAACTCCAAGTGTGGGCCTATATATTTGACAACATTTTGTTTAATGGGCTTGCCCATGGATAAGTATGAGGGCTTGATTAGAAGGTTAGAAAGTGGAATTGAAACAGATAACTCAAAGGTAAAAGCTAAATTTCTTCCAGAGGAAAAGACGTTAAATATTTCAGAAGAGAAGAGGCAATACTAAGATTTCAAGGCATCCACGTATAATGTGAGCAGCATCAGTCAGGTCAGGCAGAGAGAAAGCAATGATATAATAGATGGTTAAAGAATTTCAGGTGCTACGCTTGTGGCANCTACGCAGATATCTTGATTTTTATCAATTATTTCTAATTTCGTAAATCCACTATTCAGAAATCGAAGATTTGGGTTTCCCCTGAGGTGCGAAATCCCTTGGATTTTCCCAATCTAGAACAATACAGAAGAGTGAGCCTTTGGGTGTCTCATTGAGAGGCAGGGCCATAAAATTGAGAAAGGACAAGAACTGGGAAGAAGAGCAGGTCAAATGTAGAAATACGTTTTTCCCGCAGCTAAAGGGTTAAACTGGTCACTTTTAAGAATCTATATTTAGTTGCCCACAAAGGTGGTCCCTGTACACAAATATTCTGCATGTAATTCATAAAAATTCTGCAAGGACCCATAAAAAACAGGTAATTAAGCAGACCGTCACAACAGAGAGCTCATGATTTTAGTTGGTTGAATTATATATGTTCTCAAGGAACCAAAGTAATTAGTGGAAAAGTTTACATAGGTTTACCAAGACCAATTACGAAAGTTTGTCTTATTATGGAAAAACATTAGAATGATATATTTCTGGATATTTGTCCGTATAATTTACGTGTTTTTTTAAAGGGATAAGTTACTACACTGAGTTTTATTTACCAAAATATACTTAGCTATATACATTTATTTGTCAAAATTAAATTCCAGCATTAATTTTCAAACTATTCCCTGTTATTTGGAATGCAGTTCAGTCTGACATCAATAGCTTGAGTAGCTCACAACATCCTACTGAAAATACCCTTTCAATTTTACATACATTAGTCCCACAAGTGCTTATTACTAAATCACTGTTCAATGAAGTGGCACCATTATTTTGAAACAGTTGTGAGGAAGGTACCAGAAGATCACTGAAGGCTGCTAATTTAATGTCACTTGCAGAGCTTGTGTCAAAAGATGGATTGCCAGTGGAATTACAGTTCAATGGGAGAGGTGAATTGGGAGAAGAACATGAAACATTATCAATTTCAGATTCCACCTCGATTTTAATCTCAGGAGGCCCATTCAAGGAAGGAATGATATCATCTTTGAGCTTGATCTTCCTGTCACTTTCATAATCTTCATCACAAAAATGATAAGAGCAAATCCTTGAGTTCATAGGAAGGGTTACACCCTTTTCCCAAGCATCTAACAGTCTTAAGGAGCCAGTAAACTCAACCCATTTCAAACATCTGAAACAAAATGGTAATCAAGAATTAGAGATGATAATGTCACAGCAAGCAAAGCTATAGTGATGACCATATTGCTGTATGCAAACTGTCATTGAAGGAAACCTCAAATTGAAACAGAAGAAAATCCTTGTACGATATTTTATAAAAATTAAGATTTCTGTAATTCGATTTTCAGATACAGAAATTTTTCTTCCTTGTTCATATTCAATGCAAATATAATGGAAGGATATCCCAAAAATCATAACCAGATATCTAGAAATAACTTCTACAAGTATTTAAGATGGCCTGATCTTCTATTGGGGTCACCACCTCATAAAAATTACGACATGATTCTTGGTACTGCTATGATGTCATTATGAGCAAGTACAGTACAGGTGCATCATTCTTGACATGTTAATAAATGCAACAATTTTACAATTCTAAATGTTATATTGAGCATTATTATTTACATCAATATTCTGGTTAATATATTCCAGATGTAAGGATGGAGTTTACATTTCCTTTGCTTTGTATGGCAGTCACTATATTGAGGAAATAAAGCAAGTCAAGCTTGCATAGTTCCTTGAAACAATTTGGTGGTGTAATTTATATCCTTGGAATAAAGGTGAGACTATGGTGAGTGCCAATAAATTAAGTATTATATTACTTCTTACACACAAAGTGCTGAGTTGTCATGCATATGATGGTTTATATGTGAATATTTTTTTTATGAATAGCTATGAAAAAACAATGAAAAGATCTCATGATAAAAGGCAATCAAAAAGCAGGGAGATGGTTGCGGAGGAAGGTTGGTGCTTATTATCTCAACACAAAGTCACTGGAGCTAAAACAACTGAATGAAAAATCAAAGCCAACAAGAAAGGTGAAGACAATAAAAATTGAGTTAATCAATGATTCACAGTTAAACACCAGCAGAAGAGGTTTACAACACTGTATGTACATTTCAAAAGCAAAACAAAATCTTGTTTCTATATTTCTCTTTGTCTGGCTGATGTGTATTTTCCTGTACCCTTCTCAAGAATTTTCATATATGCCTGACTTGATTAAGCGGGGGATCATGTCTTTCCGATTGTGAAACAAGTTTTCCTGTGATTACTGTAGACCAGTTGGAACGAATTTTTCTGAAAATACTGTTTAATCTATTCTTTATTTTTGGGGTATAAGAGAGGACAATAAATCCTTTTGTAGTCTATGTATATATGAATTTCTGAAGTGTTGTTGTGTTTTTATTTTTTAGTAGTTGATTTCTGAGGATTGTAACAAATACCTTGGTTCTTAAACAACCTTGTATGATGCAATTCAGACTCTGGAGAAAATTTTTATGGATTATGGGCTCTACAAGGGAGATGTTTTTATGAAATTTGGTTAATCTTTGAAAGATGTAAAATATCAGCACCCAAGATTATGTTGATTATATCTATGACCTGAATAAGAATAACTCCAAGTGTGGGCTTATATCATTGACAACAATTATATCTATGACCTGAATAAGAGTAACTCCAAGTGTGGGCCTATATATTTGACAACATTTTGTTTAATGGGCTTGCCCATGGATAAGTATGAGGGCTTGATTAGAAGGTTAGAAAGTGGAATTGAAACAGATAACTCAAAGGTAAAAGCTAAATTTCTTCCAGAGGAAAAGACGTTAAATATTTCAGAAGAGAAGAGGCAATACTAAGATTTCAAGGCATCCACGTATAATGTGAGCAGCATCAGTCAGGTCAGGCAGAGAGAAAGCAATGATATAATAGATGGTTAAAGAATTTCAGGTGCTACGCTTGTGGCAAAATGGGGCACATCTCTCAAGATTACCATAAAGTGAAGAAGGTGATGGAGAATGATGGAGGCATACAAATACAAGCTATAGAAAGACAAGCTCTATGAGAATGTAGAGCAATATGTCTCAAGAAAAACTGCTCTCATGAATACTGGATCAGACTCACAGCAGTGATCTGATGAGGGACTACATGCATACATAATTGAAGTAGGAAGTAACTGTGGGGATGGAGCATCTTTAAAGATGTAAGGAAATGAAAAATACTTCTTAACATTTCCCAAGAATGTGGAGGATAGGATTTAGACTTTTCAGAGGTGCTCTATGCTTCCATTTGTTCACAAATGAATATTTTTTGCATTATTGATGCTTGTGAGATTATCAACATGAAATGTGAAATTTATGTCATGTAATGAGGAGAGTTGCAATAGTGACACCTTGTAAGTCAAAGTTAATACCCTTCAAAACCTCATTCAAATTCCAAGACAATTCTTTTACTTTTAAATAATAGACATATTATTTACCTGTTCCTGCATACTTCAAACTAAATTGTTCAAAATTATTAGAATAATAAATATACTGTATATTAATGTAAAATTTTAACAAATATTAATAATGTTTCAATAAATATGTATAGATATTTTCAGATTTCTGCAGGAAGTCCTTCAAATTTCCAGAGTATGGAACACTATGCAGTCAAGGGTCAAAAGGGTGTCTGGCAAGACACATAGGAAAATGAATGCGGCATATATAAAAAAAATTCTTGATAATATGTTGCCAATTTAAGGATGAAGTTTATATTTCCTTTTGTTTGCATGACAGTTGTTATTTTGTGAAAATAAAGTGGAGATGCAGTTCATATGGTCCCTTGACAAAATTTGGTGGTGTCATTAATATCCTGTCCCATCCATGTGGTATGTTTTGGAGAGAAATATATCCCTTGATTAACCTAGCACCAAATAATGTAAACCTGTTAATTCTTTAAATATTTCATAACAAACCACAACTTAAATTTACTTACATTTCCTTGTTTGTTGGAAAGCAGAATAGTCTCACTCCATTTATTTTGGTAGTTGAACAACATCCTTCCACTAAACATACCCTTTTGCTGAAACTTGGGGTAGATTCGTGTGCACTTCTCAATGAATAACTGTCTAAATGAGTTTGTAACTCACTTTTGTCAAATGACTTTATAGATTTCAATCTATTGATAGGAAGACAAGGATCTTCCAAATCAGCTAATTCAGTGTCACCAACTTCAATGGCACAAGATTTATTGAGAGTTGGTTTATTGATAAAACTACAGCTTGATGAAATGGGTGTAGAATATATAGAAGTTTTAGGTCTCGCCTTAAATTCCTTCTTAGGAGGCCCATTTTGTGAAGGAACGACCCCACGTCTTAGTTTAACCTTCCATTCATTTACAAAGTCCTCATCACGGAAATGCAATCTGCAGATTTTATAGTTGGAACCAATACGTTTTCCAGTTAATTGTCGCTTTTCCCAATAATCTGACAATGTCGAAGAAGCTGTAAACTTAACCCATTTTGAACATCTGAAACAAAATGGAAACCATGAATTAGCAATGATCATGTTGCTTAGAGCCAAATTGTGATTAAATGTACATTCTATCTATCTACTACATTTACTACTTAAGGATAACTGGAATATATACCAGGACAATCATGGTTACAAGACTTCTATGCACTCTGCTAATGCTATGCTGCTCTGATGGCAGCTAGCAGAACTATGAGATAATATGTAGTATTTAGCAGAATAGTGTAGTGAATAATAATGTGTAGTGATAATCTTGATGGAGCCAAGTGTGGTGGTGCAGAGCTACTGTTGCACACAGCTGTGAGGATTGGAGATAAGGATATAGGACTTCATGCCAGAAACCTCAAAGATTAACGATAATGCATAGTTCTAGTGAGTCATCAGAGCACTCTCAGGGAGCATAAAAGACAATAATGTGTAAAACACAGCTTTCTATAATAGAAGCTATGAGAAAAAAAACTTTAATATTTACGAACCACAATGTTGTTCGTTGTGGTTCGTAAATATTAAAGTTTTTTTTCTCATAGCTTACAATGATTTACCACCAAGTCAAGGCCGAGACCATCTCATCTATTCTATAATAGAGTTTTAAGTTACACAACTTTTTCCTTCTATGACTATATTCTATGGAAATTTAGAGGTTGATTAGAATACAAATCTTAACACTGATTCTAATACATAAAATGATAATGTAAAGATTTTTTTCTAACATTACAAAGAGTTTTCACTTCCAAATAAAATAAACATTTTGGAGATTAATGTAAAGAATGGGGAAATTTCAGAAATAATACAGAAAAAGAAAGCTAAGTATACAGAAATAAGTTTTACCATTATTAGATACCTCTTGATTTCTTATTGAGGTCACCACTACAAGAAAAATTACTCCAAAATATGTGGCTCTATTTATTTCATCAAGAGATAGTGGTGAAGGATAAAGGAGTTATATTCTACACCTACATGTTAATGATGGGCTAAAGCAGAATTCCAAAACATTAGAATCTGCACTCCCATCCTTTTGCTTTTAATATCAAAAGACAACTTAGATTAACTTACATATCCCTGGGTCCTGGAAAATGGAATAGTTCCATTCCCTTTGTTTTGGTGTTTGAATAACATCCTTCTACCCAGCAAACCCATGCCATGGTATTTGCACTTCGAGAAGGATCACTTCAAGGGAGTCTCGTTTTGAGTATGTCTATGACCGAGAGGAAAGTGATTGATTGTGATACTTTAAGGAATGCTTCCTCACTTTTCATACGCATTCTTTCATAATAATGATTCAGGACCTTTCTTGAATTGCATGCGCCTAAAAAAGACTGGAATTCATAATTCATTAGGGAAATTAAAGGAGTATCTAGATCTAGAAGGAAAGCAGCATCATGAATAGCAATTATCCTTTCATATTATAATATTTATATGATATTAAATTTTCGATACAACTATACAATATGATATTTTCCGGGTAATTTTCAATATACTAATTTACTTAAAGTGAAAAAATATGCCTTGATTATCTGCAAATGTTACACATTTACGTAACGATTAAAATTATTCCTGAATCTTGAAAATTTACATTCTTGAATTCAGATGAGGAATTTCTCTTATGATTCGATTCGATAAGTAAAGTCAATGAAAGAAATATTACTATCAAAGAAAAGTTACAGACTTGAATACTCAATGAAAACTTCCTCGCTTATCCCATGAAACCTTTCATTTCATTGTTTAAATAACTTCCTTAAATTTGACACTTTAAACAGAATTAAAACAGGATTTAAAAAATCATTCGTGATATGCATTTAAAAAGGCAGCTCTACGAAGAGTAATAAATGATATGTTTCGTATTACACAAAATTTTCCGGGTGATTTCCAATTGAAACTCAATAAGTTACAAGTGATTTGTATTCGATAAAGACAAACATGCTTTGAATACCAGCAAATGTTATTAATTTACGTCATGATTCGAAATATTACTGAATCGCGAGAATTCATTCTTGAATGGAGAAATTTATTTCACACATTAATCCCTGAGTAAAACCAAAAAACTACAATCGATGAAATTTCATAGCGAATAAGTATGGTAAATATTTTAACTTACCTGTATTGTGGTATCGATATACTAAAACAAAGCTCTTTGTTTACAAACTTTTGACCACTGTAACAAACAAAACAGTTTCCCCAGTAGCCTCAGCAGCAACTAAATTATTTTGATGTTTCATTGTTTAGGAAAAAATATTTTTAATTGACCGTGGCGCGAAGTAATTGCCAGCATAACGAGTTTATTGTTGATAGAGAGGTATAATCATTACAATCCAGTCATTTTCATGAATGCAAATTAAATGTTTGTAAATGATACATTAAATGTAGAATTCCCCATAAAATTATAGCAGCTTCTTCACTGACGCTCTTGAAGACAATATTTCCGAAATGCTTATAGGGTGATTTCTAGAAATCGGTAATGCAGAACTTCCCGATTTCTCTAAACTCGAGTCCCATCTGCCGACGTAAGGTTTGCAAGGTGTTTGTGCACCAAGTAATTGGTAATTCTTTCTGTCTCCGCATGACAAAAATTGAATTTTTAAAGCATCAGGCCCTAAGTTGAATCAATTAGAATAGAAACTTATTTCAATCACCGAATCTCTATCATTGAAAGAAGTCTTCCAAAACAAGCATAATGTGAAGTAATGGAAAGAAATTCAGTAATCACTAACAGGTGTGAGAAAAATTAATTTCTATATTGGTTAAAATGACTAGTCCATATGAAATGATAAGGAATATTATCATCAGAATCCTTAGCGGCTAGTTTCCATTACAACATTCTTTAAATTGCCAAATGAGCCAAAACCCTTTATGTCAGGAGTTTCCAACCCAAGGAGTAGTACTCATACCCCTTGGAGGTATGAAAAGCTGATGGATGGAGAATGGTGAATAGCATTTAAATCAGAACATCATCTACTCAAAATATTTCAGAGGTAGTAGTTTTTGTTGTTTTTCTGCTATTTCATGTTGGCATAGTTTAGCAACATTGCCATGCTATACCAAGTTGGCACAGAATTTGACTTTCATATTTATTACTTTTTATATATTCCCTCTGCCAAATTGTTATGAAACTAGGTCTGGTAACCAATGAATCTCTAACTTGGAGTAACTAATTGCTAAAACATGCACAACTTTTAACAAGATTCTCCACTCTCTCATGGAATTAACAGCTTTTCTTCCATATCCTCCAAGAGAAAATCTTGCATCTTCTTTTTTAATACCACACTTTGATCACCGTGGGGCTTCATTTCAAGATGAGATTGTAATGGCATGTATTTGATTCATTTGTGACCTTTGTAAAAGTGCATAGACCTCATATTTCATTCTTCTTATTTACTTGCAATTTTTTATAAGAGCTTCTTATGCACATATACAAAACTGGATAAAAGGAATATAGCTAACCTGACCTTAAGTTTTTCTTGATGAGTTATAGTTGTCAGTATCACCGATAAATTACCATTAAATTATGTCGAATTTACCACAGAAAAATTCCTTTTGGCTCTTTCTTACATTTTTGTACAGAATTCTGGAATTTCACATTCCATGAGTTCCAAAAATATTCGGATTTTTCTTTCAGGTATCAGTTTTTCAGCTAGCTCAAAAGCTGAAAGCAAAAATTTCATTTAACTGTGTCTTTGGGACAGAGGAACCTTCATGTTTCTCATAATTTTTCCATGTTAATAATTATCACAGGTATTTTATCCAGCATCCATGCAAAGAGTATAATCTCACACAAGTTAAATTACACCAAAATGTTGTATGAGTAGAGGAAAGATCATTTATTTTTTGGTCTTCCAGGAAAAATACAAATATAGAGAGTATTTGTGAAAGGAATGGACAGTGATGTACTTGTTCAATGGCATTACATGTCAGACCCTGGACACAGGGAAATGGTTGACAACTAATTCCACAATCAGGTTTGGAATTCGTAAAGAATTTCCTTTAACTGCAACAAAATAGGCCATCTTGCATCAAAGTCAAATGCTATGAGTATTGATGATTATCACATCATCTAATCTTCATTCTTAAAATAAAACATTCACATACTTAAACACACCTTTTACACATGCACACACATTCAAACTGATTAAAATATGGTGAATAAAAATACTGTCAGCAATCACACTGCCCAAGTGAACTGGCAGATTGTTTATTTGATTTAGGAATGTTGATGACGATGCTTCCTACAGCAGCATTACTGGAATGAGTTCACTGGCGAGATGTTCAGTAGAGCCAGTATACCCTGAAGTCATCGGAGACAGCAAATCTATCTTTCTCCTTAATTATCATCTGCAAAACCATGAAATGAGTTACATTAATTTCCTCTGCAAAATATACTGACAATAGTGGTAAAAAATCACTTCCAACAAAACAAATTCAATACATATATACAGAACAACTTATAGAGTTATAATTAAGAATTAGGTGTGCCTTAAAATGATTTATTTCAAGGATAGCATAAGGAACTTCAAAGCTACCATTTATCATTCTGCTGGTTGATTTTTATTTCATCAAAGATTTCTTATGAATCGGTAATCAAAATATTTGCAGAAATGCATAAAATGAAAAAGTTATGACCTGATTGTTTCCAAAAGAATTTGGAATACTTTTAAAACCCTACTGTAAATTAAAGGTGACATATTTATAATAGATAAAGCGTCGTGCCGCAAAAGAATGACAATCTACTTTATTTTTACTTAAAGCAAGCAAGCTGAAATACAATACACCTTAGTACATACATGAGAATATTTTACTTATCTTGGGATGTGTATGTTTTTTGAATGATTAAAATAAACACCCATTATTCATTCTACATAACAGTGAAGTTCAGATAGTTATTAAGTGTATGAGTTGCAAGTTTTTGAAGAACATACATAATTTGTGGTAAAGGTACTGATGAGAAGTGCATTGAAAAGTTACCTTTGAAGAAGAACTCTGACTAGGAAGGCAGCTGCTGATAGTAATACATTGGAAGCAGAATGTGACACAGCTCCACATCTGTCATGATCAAGTAGTTTCTTCTGCTGCAACAGAATCTGTGTTTTCAAGCGATCGTCCCATTGAAGGGCATCATCCTTGCACCTATCTCCTATTGCCTCTAACTCATCCTAAGTGAAAAGATAAAAATTTCAATTCCTCCACTCTCTCTTTCACAAAATTTCATTTCACCAGCTCTGTAATAGAGTTCCCAACCAGTGGTGTATACTCTGTTACTGAGACTTTAAAACCAATAAAGTAAGACTCAGGATGACTTTGTATTATTCTTCACATCATTTTTATTTTTCATCCTAATCAATTATAATGAAATCCCATTTTACAACCTTATCAATCAAAATGAAATCCCAAAGTATCCCTGTAATTCAAATACTATGCATTTACAAATATGAATGTAAAATATAGTGAATGTTCAGGATAGTGAAAATTGAGTTTTTTTTAACCCCTCATAGCCAGTACATTAGTACTTTATACCAACCTCTACCTCGCTGACTTAAACTCATGCTATTGCATTTATTTGTTTTGTATAATGATTAAATTTTGACTGTATAGGAAAGGAAGGTTTAATGTCTGATATAATTAAATTGATGCAAAAATGCATTAACCAATGTTTGGGAGATTTGACAAGCATATGTGAGGGGTTAATATCTTAGCAGGACTTGGCTTCTCTATGAAAATGAAAACTGGAACACAAGACAAAAAGGGCTACAGATCAATATTTAAGAGAGTCAATGCTCTAATCAAATAACATCCCTGGTGTGGATATAATAATAATAATAAAGGACTTTATTCAGGGCAAGATTGAGACTAACAAGTCTCTTCTTACATCTAACCCTTTGTCATATGAGACATGAAAAGAGAGATATAGCTTGCAAAAGTACAATGAAGAAAACTACTTTGTGGATTAAAAAACCTAAGCCGGGAGCTCAGGGAAAAATCTCCACTGCAGGAAAACACCCTCAAGAAGGAGGGTGTGAAAAACCTGCGAAACCTACAGATAGAAAACTAAACTTGATGATTAAAGTAGATTAATAGATTTATAAAAGACATGAAGACAAATCAATAGAAATAAACAAAAAAGAACGAATAACAAAATAAATATATCAACATTAGTTTAAAAATGAGAATGAGCTACAAAATTATCTAACAGTTACTATTAAAAACATAATTACATAGATGATTATGTTTATTACACCTATGGATGAGGTGAAATTACATTTTAATTAAGAATTACATTTTATTTAGTGAAGCCATATCCATCAATTGGCAATACAATATTTTATCCATCAAATATTCAGTATAATATTCAGCTTTAAAATAACAATAATTTGCTGCAACAAATATAACAATAAAAATAATCTATACCAAACTTATTGTTTGGTCAACAATGGACATTGATTAAGTAAGTTAATGTTGCCTAAGGATGCTCATATATCTGAAGTTGGTAGAGTAATAGTAAATAAATTTTTCTAACAATGCTGAGGTCCCATCTTCCAAAGAACATGGAAATTCATGTCTGTCTGATGATGATAAGTTGATACAAGCCTCATTGTATTTGTCCAGTTAATGAAACTCTGCAGAACATATGTTACACAAATGATAGACTAAATGGAAGACTCAGGATATTTTACTTACGCTTTCTAAAGAAGTATGCCTAACCTACATTTACACAGAGTTTGAGGTTAGTGTTGTCTATAACTGCAGACAACTCTGTAAGACTCACCACGAGACTCAAGATTAGTGAGCATATTTTGGGGTACTGGGTTTTATAATAGTTTAACAAAGTTGAAAGAATTTGATGATACTTATCAATGGGATAAGTCAAGTAATTAAAGATGTAGTAATTTCCTTCAGAGTATCCAGTTATTTTTTACTGTCTAACATATGGACTGATAAGACTCACTGTCTGAAAACTTAAATTTGATAAAGACAAAACTGTGCATATAAATATTTTAAGTTAGCCTCTGTGAAACTTGCTTAATACATTCTTCAGGACAAGTAAAAGACTAACTATAATATAGCAGAATAATTATAAATATAGACAGTTTTAAAATGAATGTATAATATATATTTAAATGATGGAATCATCATACAATTAAATTGTATTCTTTTTAGCTCATCATTGTAAACATTAAAAACTAGAATTTTACTTTAAATTCCTATTCAGATGAATGAAATTCATAAAATTACTATAAGAAAATGATAAGGAAATTTCCTTCATTCCTTTCTTTTTTTGTTTAATCACTCATTTCCTTGTTCACTCATTTTTTAAAGGTTGAAAATTAAGGTATCATCCAAGGGGTATGAGATCTATGCAATTACTTAGACTTTTTTAATAGTAGTATTGTTAAAAGTGCTGCAACTGCTTAGGTAATTTCACACACAGACACCCACCAGGAATCAAACTCGGGACTGCTTACACCAAAGTTGAACGTGTTGCTTGAACTTGGCTATCCAAGAGCTGTTAGACTTTTTAAATGTAATTTTTATATGTATTATGCAACAGAGGAATGGCAGTCATGGGGTACCATGTCTAAATAGGCAGGATTAAATACGGTATTGCTGTTTCGAGGCAATCCCCCAATGCCATCTCCCCTCGTTTATATAAATAAAAAAAGTGGGCTA
This sequence comes from Ladona fulva, assembly GCA_000376725.2. Classification (NCBI taxonomy): domain Eukaryota; kingdom Metazoa; phylum Arthropoda; class Insecta; order Odonata; family Libellulidae; genus Ladona; species Ladona fulva. The sequence goes on along the minus strand of KZ308407.1, from coordinate 1,147,952 downwards.
TGTGAATTATTTCTGGAGCCAGAAAAAGAGACAGCAGTAGAGGGTTATTCAAAAACCTTCATGTTCTTCCTCTCCCATGTATGTATATATTCTACATATTGTTATTTGCAAAAGCAAATGGTGAATTATTTAACATAAAACTAAACAGTGACATACATGACCATCACACCAGAAATAAACAAAATGTGAATTTATGCCCACACTATTTGAAGGTCTACAATCAAAGTCTATCACATGCTGAAAGTATCCTATATAGTAAACTTCCCAAACATATCAAAATAGCTGAGACCTTCTCTAAATTTAAACCTCTTTTACAAATATATTTCATGAAAAACTGCTTCTACTCTGTAAGTGAATATGTAAATACTTAGAACTTTTCTAATTTAATTGTAAATTATAAAATCTTTCTGTAATGGATATGTAAGCATTATGAATGCATTGTTATTATATTAGATGTAAACCTGATATTTGACTATGCCTATACACGACTTGCACATGTCCTGGGATGTAATAAATATTATTGTTATTCTTCTTTAACTATCTGAAGAAGAATATATCAGAAGAATATATCAGAAAAATCTATCAGAAGGAACTTTTAGATAATTACCAAGCTCAACTTTTAGATAATTACCAAGCTGCATGAAATCAACAATATACATTTTCTCATATTATGTTTTATGTTATTTTAAACAAAAATTACCAAAACATTCCTGCATCTTATATACAGGCAAACATGGNGGTGGTTACTCTAGTCACTACTGTAACAGAACAAGCCTAACTAATACACAAAAAACAATCTTATGGGAGGGTCATTCAAATAAAATATTTTTTCATAAACTTTATTGATGGAACAGACTTTAACATGTCATATATTTTTAAAACTTAAAATATCATAATGGATGGTGAAAATGTGTAATGTACATCTATGTATGTTTGTTTTCATTTGTGATGACCTGTTATGAATGAGTGGAATGAAACAGACTAAATTTCGAATGGAAGCTAGATACATTTATGTTGTATATACATTCCTACCTTTTATTTTTATTTCATAGTTGCTTGGGGACTTACCTGGCATACATCTTTGCAAGATGGACAAACAAGGCTACCCTTGTGAAGCCACTCATCCGTCCATATTCTAATTGTTACAATCTGGCCAGCATAGTAACAAGTTATGGTCCTGTTTTCAATCTGAAAAAAATAGTGACATCTCATTACCAATAAGCATAAATGATCTAAAATTTTAAATCTTAATATGAATTTTAATGGGTTAAGAAGACATAAGAGATCAATTACATTTACAAGTTTTGGTAAAGTTAGTCAATCAATTATGTGATCATTACAAACTTAAACTACAAAACAAGCATATGATGACTTCATTAGATTCTTCATCAGTCGTAGAGAATTGAGAAAATATAAAAAATGCAACATTGGAACACACTCTTTCAACAATATTCACATGAAAACTTTGAATTAATTAGACTGTACTGATAATTTTCAGAAATCTGCTATATTCATCAAGCTATACAATATTGTTTGCTACGAATTCAATATTTTGTAAATTAGTGATGGACCAGAAGTTACAACTACAAAATAGAGAAAATTTAACTATTGAAATAGAAAATTCTAAGGGCTTCTGTTGTTGAATGACAGCATGAAAATAGTCCCCATCTGCTAAATGCCTTTCGTTTGTTTCAACAAGAAATATTTTATAGACTGATTAATAACTTTTATTTTAGAACTAATACTATAAATCAAACTTGAAGGCATACATAGCAGTAGGGACACAAAATATAACTATGTCTAAAAATGAGCAAATAAAATAAGTACCCAAGTCATCGTCAAACTGTGTTTTTATTTTGATGTCTTAAAACCAGAGTAAAAATTCTTATCTGTAATTCCCATTGCATTATCTGATGGTGATTACTTTTCTCTTTTGATACTGAAAATCTTCATAATTAAACATAAACATGATCAACAGTTCTTTCTTATAGATATGTATTTCTACAATTTGAGGATAGTTACTGGTGCATCAATCTACATTTAAATACATTGAAGACAGGAATAGATAATTTAGGAAAACCTTCTGCAATTTTTTCCCTTCAATTTTGTCATTTTCTAGATCATATTCGCTTAATTAACGAATGGTTTCATCAGTTCAGAATTTCTATTCAGCTTATTCAGAATATTGTTTATTTTAGTGAAATATCTGCAAGCAATACTGACAACACCATAGGGTGATATTTAATTCACCATGTTTCTAAAAATTTAATCTCAATGAACCCATTCCATTCTTTTCAATGATCCTTCACCTCAAGATTTTTATTGATTATTTTCCAATAACCAGGTCCAGCATCTATGAAAGGGAGACTGGTTGCAAATTCATATGGGGCCCCTTTCTCTGCTTCCTCTGGCCATACAACACATAATTCTTGATTAATAAATCATGATACTTGAGACATAGGCCTAACTCTTACCCCACCTGTAACACTCTTACAGATGATGTTAACTGTAGCATGAGGAGGATATTTCATGTTTGTTGTAGGAATGTGAAATTCCATACACAATGCTAAGGTAAAATGTGAATTATATCAAAAAAGAAATTTAGATAGCAAAATCTTTCTCAAGGTTTACTGATACAATCAGTTTTGAAAATGCAAAGATGAAATAAAGACAAATCATAGACTTCTTGAAGGAATATTCAGATACTGCATTCAAAGATAAGCTAATATTCTAAATTTAATTGCGTATCCATAACTCAATTTATAGAATAAAAGAAATAGAGAGCACACCTCAATATGCAATCTTCCAGCTGAACAGGAGACCTTGTAGCAACCAGCACCCCAATGTCCCCACTGCCGCCTTACTTCACATGAGCGTTCTTCCCATGGCCCGCCATGGTCTATGCACTGTGAACCTTCCCCATAGGACTCCAATGCAAAGTTATAAGCTGGAACTGCCACAAAATACATAAAACATTTTAATGAAGTCAAATTTAATTAAATTAACTTAAAATGAAATCTGATTTCACGAATAAAATAAACTCCATATGTGAAATACTTTTCTTGCTTGCTATATATCATATTCAAACACAGAGGTGGGAAAACTGCAGTCTTCTGGCTAAATTAATTATCAATTTAATTAATTATTTATTTAATTAGTAAATCTATTAGTTCTTTCATTCTTTTAATTTTAATTTCAACCAAATAAAATATGAATAAATGACTTGACAGATTTGAATAGGAACAACTTTAACCAAAATATCAATTGTTTAATACCTTTAATACTGAACTTCCCAACTTATTTTCCTCCATAGTACATTCATTTATGCAAAGTTTTTTATGCTCCATGTGAGACTTTTGTTTGCTTTGGTAAGGATGAAGATAGAAACTTAACACATAGAATGAAAATTTAAATGTTAAAAAATTCTCTGAAACAATAAAATTTCCAATAAAATAAAGAGCATATATAATGTTAAATTAGAAGTATATGGTCCTTTCAAATCTATTTTTATGCAGCAAGAGCAAATATGCTCCACTGCATTGTGGCAAACATTGTGGGAATCACTTAATACTAAGTGATGGATTTCGCAATGGTTTGTGTGAGCCTGTTCTTAGAATTTCCAAAGTTTGCCAAACCAACTCCTAAATTTAAATTACACAATTGTAGTAGAACAATTAATAAAGATATACTATAATTTGCTCATTATAAAAAGAATATAATTTCAATATTTGACCATGAAATATTTCACTCTTATTTCATCTTGATGTTTCCTAAAGAAATTCTCAAATTAAAATAAAGAGGGAAAATTTATATTAGCCTATAATCTGTGTTTGCATATTCCAGAGGACTAGAATCTGTTCCTTAAATTTCTGAACCCCACATCTGTTCATATCTATAATTATTCTCCTATTCCAAGAAAAATTCTACAATAGCATACAAAATTGGCTATGAATTTGATTAATAACAACACTTTCATGTGCTCTTTGCTCTACATTTATTTATTCTAAAATATAGAATTCCTTTGAATCAGAAAAATTGTGCCAAAAGAGAGTAATGTTAGGAACAAGTTGACCTTTTCCAGATGAAAATTTTCCATTATGGAGAAAATAAGACCACTGCAGCATTATTAATAGATTGAAATTGTGTTTTAGAGCCACCCGAATTCCAAATGACTGCATTCGACTCTTTGTGCCAAATTCAAAAGACAATGCAAAATTTGGTTCTTGGACGATGACAAGAATAAGCAGCACTATATGAAATAACAGCCAACATTTACTTACACTTAGCATAAGAATAGCAAATATACATATTACACGTGTGAGACAAAACCAAGTCCAATTGAAAAATCAAATCACCTCATAATAAGAATTAAACGCATTAACGAGAATTCAATTGACAAAAAGTCTACTTAATTAAGTCCTCTGGGCTTTTAATCAAGTTCGTGTGCACAAACATGTAGCACAGAGTTTTGGAAATTCAGTTCTGCCACCAAAAAATGCAGGAGCTGGCTGTATGCCTCTGCCGGGCCAAGATTCTTCGTTGTCTAAAAGTCCCTGCTGGTTAAGTTCCAGTGAAAATCACGTGAGTGGTGGAAGGGGAACTTGCACCAAATTCAAATGCACTGAGATCAACCAATTAACATGGTGTATTTTTACAGTACCATCCTCAATGAGAATAAGTCCATTTACAGACAATATTCCCATACATTTTGGTATATAAGTTGTGCAAGTTTTTAGCAGGGGATCTGCAAGGGGATGTGCTTTCGGGGACTTAAAAAGGGGCGATGCCATGCTGCCCAAAAATTTGCCACACCACATTCATCAAAATCCCTCAGCACTCTTACAATTTTTTTATAAAAAGAGCTGAAAGACAACTCTTAAGATAATTTTACCAGGATTGTTGTCTTCGTGTAGACAGTGAGAGCTTCTTGCCACCTGCTCTCCTGATCTCCACACAAATTCCTGTAAATATGGACAGTGGTCAGCCAATTCAACAGATCCCCCATACCATGCTTCTCTTCCTTCCTCCACTCCATCAATCTGGTCAAAGTTCTGCAATGTTCAAAATTTAAGAGTTTTAGAAAGGGAAGAACAATGTTGAAGACAATGCACCTTTAAACTTAAAGACAGAGTACACAATCTATGGTTTAAGCTGTAACTTTGTGAAATAGTACATCAGAGGAGGTGATATAGGTGACCTTGAATAAGTGAAAGTTCAAGAGTCAAGTTCAATTTTTTTTCACTTGTAGAGGTATCTCACTTATTCAGTTTCTCAATTATGAAGGTTCATAAGTAGCTTCTGCTATCTATTAATTCCGGTCTAGCAACTATTTCTCTCACATAGAGGTATAACACAACTGGGTAGTGGGATGAGGAATGTACCAAGGGGAACCAAGAAATATTACCTTATTACAAAATTATAAAAAAAAACTATTTTGAAACAACATAACAAAAACAGAAATCCATAAGTTTATTTTGTATTCCTGTATTGGTATCTTGAAATTGTTTTTCATAAATCTTATCAAAAATTGCCTGATCAATGTTTGTAAGTAATATAAAAAACCTGTGAACCATCTCTAGCATAAAGCAAACTTTACAAGGTCTCATTTTACCATATCTTCAGAAAGACAAACAATGAGCAAGTTTTTGCACAGGTCATTTACTACTGAAATGTACTAGTATGGCTGATTTTCATGTTTTCTTGAATGGTTGTAACATAAATTACCTGGTAGAGAGTTGGAAGAGGGTCCTTAAATTCAAGCAAGTTACAAAGAGCTACAGATTCTCTATCTCTGGTACATTCTGTTCTCAGAGGGTTGCGTTTTACCCTTGTGCAGAATGGAACTTCTGGTTGACCTCTGCAATAAAAGAAAGATATAGATCAAATTGATGGCTTAGTTAAAACATGACATTTATTTATTTAGTTTCAGGTGCCATCACAAACATTCATTGGTAAATCACTGGAAAGGTGTGAACAGTAACAATTGATGAGCATACACAACCATTCTGTAACCAGAGAAAATTCAATTAGTTGGAACTCAAACCCAGGACCTTGGGTTTGGAAATTGCATATTCATCATACATAAAATTACCAAAAGCAGGAATAGCTCAGTTCAACAGCCTAATCATTTCTCAGTCTCAAGTTTCAAATTAAAGCTTAATGTCCCGGTAAGAAGAATAGTTGGTAATATAACATGTAAAAATATCTAACGATTTTTTTCAATGTAAAACTAAGATACGATAAAACTAACTAACTAAAACGCTTAATCAAATTAGATACCTACCACAGCTCCCAGGCATTTCTAGTATTGAAATAAATGAAACAGCGATAAATACAAAATGTCTAATCACTGTAGTTCCAGGATGGCATAACTATTAAGCCTTGAGAAATCAAATCAATTACAGACAGGAAAGTATATCTTCAATTACACTTTGTTACAAATTACCTTGATCTCTTATTCTTAATCCACTCAGCACATGAATGCATAGCAAAGTCACATCCAAGTCCTTTCCCCCAATGAAGAGGTGTGGCTATGGAGTAATTTGCACGATACCAGCCAGTGTCTTCCATCAATGCAAGTGTCAACCGAGAAAATGATCCCTTTTGTGTTTGCAGACCAGTCATTGCTTCATCCTATAAAATTCATAAAAGTGAAAAACTGACAGTAATAAAGGATTTCTATTTGACTGATGAGGAATTCTTTCACAATCAGAATCTAAAATTAATCAGCATTACTTAGTTCCATCATAATCAAATTGAATTTGAACATAACAATCATAACAATCACAACAAATAAACATCATAACAATTTGAACAATAAAGCTTCTGTAAAAATATTATGTAACTAATATTACGTTAGAGTTATCAAGGGAAATAATTCATCTCACTTAAGACCAATGAAGGATCTTATAGATATGTTACAGAGATGAAATTCATTCTTTGATGAAATTGAATTCAATTTATTACCACTATGGACAAAATGAAGGGAGAAAGTTTGTTTTAATGCAAAATCCGAATATACTCATTTAACCCCGTCAAATCTACAAGATGCCCAAAAGCTGATGAGAGTAGACATTTTTTACATTGTAGTTGTGGAAGTTATCTTAACTGATTTCCTTGTTTTTAGTTTAAGTGCAATTAGTAGATAGGTTCTTAGATCATAAATCATATTTTTCCCATTACCTTGCCTAGGATTTATGAAAAAGATGTATCTATGTCCATGTAACTGAGGGGAAAAAGAAACCATGAACAACCCATCACAATCAACTATTAGATTGTGGTCAACAGGTAGAGGTTCCCTCTATTCTAGAGGAAGTTGGAAAATCTCAAACTTAGATTTTTCACCTTTATAAATGAAAGACTCACTTCAAAGACTCTCTTTTCCCAATGAGTAAGCTCGGTTCCATCTCCCCCTTGGTCTTCTAGTTCAGCACCCTCCAAAATGGGGCAGCCAAAGTGTGCCCTTGCCTCTGCAACAACTCGATCCGTTACCACCATGTGCATCTCTCTGCGTACCCTCCGCAGCCTCCTTTCTCCCTCTCGCCTCCTCCTTTCATCTCTTCCAATGTACTCTGTGGTCATATCCTCTCCCTCTTCTGTCCCTTCTTCAGGTCCCTCTTCCACTCCTGCCAACCAATCCTCCCTCACAATCTTGCGCACAACTTTGTCACTCCATATGCGCACCTGAGTCCTGCAAATACATGATGAGCAAAACCAAATTATTCAACCAGAGTGGGGATTCTTTTTCCAATAGATATCTATAAATTACCCTGGAAAAGAACATCAGACAGTGCTTTTTGGTTGCATATGGTAAAAGCTTCAATATTTGGTAACAAAATAATACCTTGCAAATGAAAATGTAAACATAGTAGAATCCCAAATATTTAATCCAATTGGGAAATTAAATTTCAGGACCTTTCAGAATTGCTCAAGAATTAAAAACAGTGAATCACAGAAATTGGATTGTTGAAGATGTAAGTTTGATATGGCTATTTAAGAAAAATATGAGGAATTTAATAAAAACATGCAATTTAAATCATGAATACCTAGCTATCCACTCATTAAAGATGTAAGGGATATGCAAAGTTAATTTATTTCCTTATGAACAAAAAATATTCTATCATTTTGATTCCAATGAAATGGCAGATAGATAAACCATACTACATATAATGGCAAATAGATAAACATACTTAATGACATTTAACTCATGCTTTGGTGGACCAGATGTGATTTTTGCTCATAAAATTAATGCTTTAGCTGCAGGGAAACATACTTGTACGTTCTCCTAAAAGAACTGCAGGAAAAACGTGTTTCCTGCTTTGTTTGACCTGCTCTTTCTTCCCCGTTGTTGTCCTTTCTCAATTTTATGGCCCCGCCTCTCAATGAGACACCCAAAGGCTCACTCTTCTCTATTGTTCTAGATTGGGAAAATCCAAGGGGATTTGCACCTTGGGAGAAACCAAAATTTGGTAATGCGTACCCTCTCTTATATTTTTCTTCACTCTACTCCCTAGTTTTGGCTGCTTTCGAGTGATTTCTACACATAGAGTAAATGTGGTTCTACACAGCTTCTTTCTTTGCAATTATCATCGTTTAAATAGCATCATTTATATAAATTGAGATACTATGGATAGAGGAAGCTAGATTCCTCAATCTAAGATGAAGAAAATATCCACAGAGGATGTCGTTCTGGAAATGTTTCATTTCGAAAGTGAGATCTCTGATACATCCAGTAGGTTGAGCGATAATGAGAACAGCACTATGTTTAGAAGTTTTTTAAGGATTTTCACTACCTTAAAGAGTTTTAGACAATTACAATAAAACGTTTTAAATTATTTCTTCTGTTCATATTTTTAACGTAAACCCTATTCTTTAAAAAAAAATAATATTCTTCTTCTATTTTGAATAGCGGATTTACGAAATTAGTAATAATTGATGAAAATCAAGATATCTGCAAAGTGTTTGGTATCAAAATGATCAGCAAAGTGCAAGGAAAGTAAATTCGGACTGCTTATACAAAACAAATTTCTTATTAAATATATTATATATGACACCAACCATAATTTCTAAACAATAATCACTGACCACACCCATAAGAAAAAGGTCGACCTGGAATATCATAACTACCAGCTAGGACTTGCCTGGGCCTCCAGTACCCCTGTTACTTTTCTCCCGCACACAGTTGTAGAAAAAACTGAGGCTTCCGCAGCTAAAGGGTTAATAGACCAGAGCTTTACTAGAAGGATATTTAATGGCTTGTGAAGAACTGATATCTTAGCTCTAGGACAAGATACTTAAGTTCCATCAAAACTATGGCACATGGAGAAAAAGAGTTAAGTCTGGATTCAGAATTTTCTAGAGAAATTTCAATGGATATTCTATCAGTTAAATAATTTATACCTACTAGAAAATGCATGATCAAATAATTTCCAAGAGATCATGCATACACTATATGATGAACATTTAACAATTTTTTATAGTGATAATTGCATTGCAATGTTCTTTTAAAAGTTCAGAGGAATTTTCACAAAATTTGCAGTTTTGACTTATTCCTATCTACAAAGGACCAAAAGTATATACCATTCTTAAAGCAATTTCAATTGGATTTTGATAGTGGGGTATTATCTTGTTAACCCATACTTTCTCAACAAGAATTTCTTGATCACGCTAACTCAAATTGCATTCTTGATAGGAATACATAGCGTCTTAAAGAGTTTTATTTGTTTAAAAAATCTGCTTAATGCAAATTTGAAAATATATCTTATTCCTGCAAAAAGGACTGCTCTCTTGAGAAACTGTCAATTTCTGCTTTAATGACAAGGTAAACTTTACCTCTCGCTTTTACACACTTCAAAATTTCAAGTAGCATACAACAGAAGGTGAGAAATAATAAATAATACTAGTTCTAAAACTTTCTGGTTTAACAGAATAGATTTTTGGAAGAATGGCATTCATTAAGCTTGTCATTTCAAAGCTTAAATTTTAAGGTGCCAAAGAATGATTGTGTAAATCTGCATAGAGATTAGCCATGAAGAGATAAAGTATTTTTCACCTCTGCTTCATTGACAAAAATTTTCTTATCATAAACTTTATTTTGCAGTCCCTTCAGGTTTTCGGTAATGAGGTCTTAAGGTGTTTCAGTCTTCTATTGTGAATCTAATTTCCATTCTTTACCCTACACCATTGTTTCTCTCATTTATACTTCTATATCTCATTCTCAATTCTCATTTATACTTCTATATCTCATTCTCAATTCTCATTTATACTTCAATATTTTGTAAGAATGACCTACATGTTATCTGCCAGAAAAAACAAGATCTAAAATTTAGGTTCACTTCACTGTAACTTGAAAGAAGTGTTAAATTACTTTTCATTGAGAGGAGGCCACCCATGCTCTGTGCGAGGTGTGAGAGGCAAACCACGATCATCCCTGAAGAAGGCAAACAGAGACACTGAGAACCCAAGGGCATGAAGAATCTCATGTTTTACAGTAGACACTTGCAGTCGACGGTCTCTGGGAGGCAGTTCACCCGATCTGTTGAGAATCAATGCAATAAAGAGAAATTAATCAGACATAACTGGAACCAGATCCTTACTGTGAATAATAATCCCAACTAAATATTAGATTACAGTTGATTTCTGGATGAAGAAATGTTTTAAATATTTCAATCAACAAAAATAGATTTTTGTCTCTAATACATTTAATTTGAAGCATGAATTGTCAGAGGTGCCATTCTAAGCTAGAGGTAGCAAGATATTAAATTCACACTTCATGACAATTTTAAAAATATATCTATATAACTATTTTTACTCATAAGGATGTCTATTCATTTGTATTCTTTTATTTTGATATGAATGCAAACTTCTATAGAAATTAAAGTCCAAGTTTGATAAGTAAGATTTAAGGAAAATTATTGCATGCTTATTTACACCCGTCTTCTAAAGTACTTTAAGGCCCAGTATTACAATGTATACTTAAAATGGACTTTAACTAAGGATCACTTTAGGAACCAGAATTTTAATGGTATTTTAAAGTTAAACTAAAGATATTATGATATAAATTATATGAATGTTAATAATAGTAATGTATTTAAAATCTATACTAATCCATCATAAACATAGGACATTAACTATAATCTTCACTTTAACTCTAACATATCATTAAATTACTGGGTCCTAAAGTGAATTTTAGTTCAAGTCGATTACAATTATACATCATAATACAGGTCCTAAGTATACTCATGTAGACCTTCTTTTGAAAATATGGGTGCACTTAGCCTGATTGGAGTATAAGATTACAAGTAAGTTCTTACATATCACAGAACAAATTTCAAAGAAGATAATGCAAAGAATAAAACTAAATGAAAGGAATAAGATAATCAATAAATAGTGACCGAGAGAAGAAGGATTAAAAGAGAAAAAGATTTGACAGCTACCTTCTTGATGATCCTTTTCTTCCATTGCTGTAGTCATCTGTGTCATCATCAACCACCAAACTACTTGGACAGAGGTTGGCAAATCCAGCTATGGGCCTGAGCAAGGACAAATGGAATACAATTAATTTTTAAATCTGAAGAATTCTCATAATTTAATTTTATGTTCTTAATTACAGAATGGTAATAGTATGCAAAATTCATTTCTACTTACAGCTACTTTTTAGTAGGAAATTAGTTTGGAAGTTTGCTTAAGTAATACAGATCACAAGTTGGAAAGCCCTGAAGTGGAAGACAATCATCCTTTACCTGTCCAAAGTTGCCTCCTGCTGGCAGTGAGCAGCATATGCAACTGTAGATCCCCAACTACACCTCTTTGTTTCTACTGCTGACACATATAGAACAAAGTCAGCCCTGGGCACACCTCTCCCATAGCCTCCAATCATCCTGCTGAAATTGGCATAGGGTGGCTGATATATGCCATCTGGACCTCGCTCCTTACAATTCCGCCCTTTCTCATTGCAGGTACGACATACCTAAGAGAAATTGTGTAGAAATTAGAACCTGCTTTATGTGAAAAATATCCTAAAACACCACCTAGATTGATGAACTCACTTCTAAATGTTCCTCAGGAACTTGTACTTCTCCACACATGGTTATTGGTTCACATAACACAGCACAATATGTAGCATTTTGTTTGTAGAAGAACCTGTCCCCAACACAGCGCCTAAATTATATGGAAGGTATTTGATGAATATATATATACATTTGCTGTGAGGTATCTTTAATATATATATATTAAAGAGATCAAACAGCAAATGAGGACATTGTCATTATGGTATAAAAAGAAAAAAAAGGAGAAAACTTTTTTTATTTTGAAACTCTTGAGATATATATTTTTTGATTCATAACTTGAGTGAGCAACAGATTACAAATTCTACCTTGTTTTTTATAAAAAATGACATTTGCTGACATTAATAATACTACATAATCAATCCTAATACAGTAGTCACAATGATCAAAGTAAAAAATATCATCAAAAGATCTCAATTTAAATCAATTCAGACAGACTAGCATTTTAAATATCCATAACATAATGCTCTAGAGCAGTGCTCCTGGTCTTATCTAGGGTGCCCTAGACGAAAAAGAATTTTATCCCATTGCCTGACATCTTTCTTCCTCAAAAAAGTTTTACTGGATTTATGGCATCAGTACAACAACAGAAAATAGTCATATATTAATTTGGTGGATATTTTCGTCATTACAGTGTTTAACTTCCTTTTTATCTTTCTTAAGCAATGGCCATACAGATGTTAATTTTCATATATTTTCATATTTGGGGGTATGGATCCAAGGGGGCGGTAGCACAACAAAGCTTGGGAAACACTGCTCTAGAGCAGTACTTCCAAACTGGTGGGACACATACGACCAGAGGAATTTTCAAACCTATTAGGTGGGACTCAAGCAATTTGATATTGAAGAATTTTATTCCTTTTAACAATTTCATAAAATATTATGTTTTTTNTATCTTATTTTGACTTCAGTATGATATTTGTAATAAATTCATACTTTCAACGTTTTCTCCTCGTGCTATGTGTATTTTTCATGATGATTTTGTTGAATAAGTTACGATGCTGAGTAAAAGAGAAGATGAGACTCACTAGTCTTCCCTTATAAAGAGGTTAAAAACAATATTTTTTACTCTTTATGAGAGGGTAAACCTACAACGGAATGGAAGCTTAATTTTTACGAAATAGACTAATAATTTTGATTAAGAGGCTTCATTGAAAATAAAAATTAGAATTCGTTAATAATAATGTTTATCAGTATATTATAATGATTCTTATAATATACTTCACTTGATTAAGTCCACGAAATAAAAAGTTGTATCCTTGTTCAACAATGCCCAGAAGATTAGCAAGAAAATTTTAATGTGGATATATATAATTATTATACTAAATATTAAGATAGTGACTTAACCTGTTGAGTCTGATTACACCGCTAGTCTTACGGACCATGAGAGCCTGCTCCCAATATTTCACAGCTTCAGGAATGATATAGTCCTGAAAAGAATGAAAGAGCATTGATACAAAACTCGATAACATAGGAATGTGAATTATTAGATAAAACTGAAGACCTCACTGAGCCACTGTCTAGTGATAACTTCAAAAGAAAATAATTGATACCATTATATTCCATGATAGGATACTTCCTTGTGGAGAGAAGACCTGAAAAAGCAGCATCAATAGTAAATGACGAGAGGTAAGACTATAAATTTCCATATCACTATCAATGGCTTTTTCTTGATTGCAATTGTACAGTTTCCTGTATTCGTTCATCAAAGGGAAATCAATTACCTGCTCTATTTCCTTGGAATAATTACGATGTAAGACAAAGGGAAGAAATCTACCTAAACAATCAAAGCAAAATCCATAGATTCATTTAAAATTGAATGAAAGATCGATTAATTAAACATTGTTAAACATTAATTATACATTGCAAATAATACCAGTTACATTACCAAGCAGCTATTCGTATTTCATGACAGCATTTGAAGCATAACAGAAAAATACGAGTATATGCAAAAATAAATTACTAAATATATAATTTAAAACCTTATGGTGAAATTTCACACGCCATAGTATTACTTACAAGGGGAGTACCACCTCAGTGGGAAACGGATTCGCACGAGACTTTCAGGATATGTTCCTTGCTCAAAAATAATAGACGTGTCCGATCGTTGACACAACTAAGCACTTTTTAAAGCAAAATTAACAATCACCATGAAGATCGCGAAACTTTCCGAGTTGGGAAATGTTTTCTCCCTTTTTTTGTAAAAAAATTATTTTCTTTCGCCATTTAGTTTTATCATCTTACCCTCTAAACATTTTCACTCTTTTCCTCAACATTCATTCAATAATATGTTAGGTCGTAACACCAGCACGTATTATACGTATTGCTACATATAAGATACAAATTCTCGGCCTAAAACGCTAGTGTCACTGACTTCTGTAATGTAAACAGCAAAGATATTTCCCAAAATGGCCTTGGGTTCGACACCAGGCCAACATAAAATTCTTTCAGAAATAAATGCGTAGTATGTGAGCTGGTTTCAAATTGAGATTTCAATTTGCCTGAAGAACACCCCTCAATTTTTTCAAATACATCATCAATTATATCTCAAATACATTTCAAATACATCAATTTCCGACTAATTATAGACTTATTATTAAAATAAAGGGAACTGATTAAGTAATTCATTACCTAAAGTTATCATAAAAATTAATTTCAGTATATAATTATAAAGTTCCATATTATTATAATTAATCTTATAATTGAATAGTTCCATATGTAAAACACCTTCAGTTCATTTGAAATGTTCTGTTTTCTGATTTTTTCCCACTAAATTTCCGTAAAAGTTTAACGAATATAAGATAAGTTTACCAGTTCTTCTTATTGACAAACTTCCAATTTATATTTAAATGGTCATAATCTTTTATATTATCCAGAAGGCAAAATGCAATTTTCACTCAATTTTGTACTATATATTTATTTTTCATAAAGACGGGTATGATACTTTAAATAAGAAAAAATGGAATCATAAATATTTTCTGCACCAAGAACAGCATAAAAAACTCTCTACGATTTGCATGTGCATTTTGCAACTTATTTTCTTCTTTGAGGAAACACACTCGATTAACATTCAAGGATTCATTCCTGTTTTTCGATAATTTTGACGAGAACCATGCATATCTTACCATATCTTTAAAATCGGGGGCCGACAACTTGTGATACGTTAAACATGAATGCGAATTGCGTCTATATTTCATATAGTATAGTGGTGGCCTGGCGTCGAACCCAAGACTATTTTGGGCTATATCTTTGCTATTTACATTACAGAAGAACGTCTTTTAATAACAACTCGATTTTCAATCCTCTACCATCCATGTGCACAAAATAAATTACCAAAACACCGCACAATGCATTCGTACGGGAAAAATCAGGAATTTGGGATCCTCTGGGATCGAACTTATGATAGCTAGGATAGATATAATTGTTCCTGGGGGTTTTCCTTTGGGGCTCGAACTGCATAAACGGGCTAAGTCAGTAACACTTGTGTTTTAGATAACAAATAATGGTCCATGCTTATTGATAAGTAATTAAGTAGGGGAACAAATAAATTTTATTTGTATATGTATATTCATCTTCCCTTCCCCAATTAAAGTAAAATATTTGCAAACGTCACTTTATTTACGTTAGTTTGGTTATCATAATCTCCTCTTCTTAATTAGATTAAATGATATCGTATTTTTGATGAAGCTACATGATGTAAATGTTGCAGTTATCATTTCTTTTCATATTGATTTCTTGTAACTTCTTTTACCAATTTCCAACTATTATCATCTAATATCTTATTTTGACTTCAGTATGATATTTGTAATAAATTCATACTTTCAACGTTTTCTCCTCGTGCTATGTGTATTTTTCATGATGAATTTGTTGAATAAGTTACGATGCTGAGTAAAAGAGAAGATGAGACTCACTAGTCTTCCCTTATAAAGAGGTTAAAAACAATATTTTTTACTCTTTATGAGAGGGTAAACCTACAACGGAATGGAAGCTTAATTTTTACGAAATAGACTAATAATTTTGATTAAGAGGCTTCATTGAAAATAAAAATTAGAATTCGTTAATAATAATGTTTATCATTAATGAAACATTAATAAATTTCAATGAAAACAGGTATATTTTACACAGCGGCATCAGCTACTGGAATATTGAAACTTGCTTCCATTCTTTAATTTAGGAATGCTTTCACTTTAATACCTCATTGACACGCGCTGACAATAAGGCTCATATTTAAGGAATGAGTAGCAAGCGTCGACATTGCCAACATGAACTGGTCTTATTCTACAACGACAAGTAACATCATTGACGATAATACGCATCAGCGTAACACTTCCTAGTCACATTTTCGATATACTTTTATATTTGTCAGTGGAACTTTAATGAAAACGCCTAAAAATGCCTCCTGGGGATACAAGAGCGATATCCTAATTAAATTTAAGTAACTTCGGGGAGGAAAAAAATAAGGAGCAAAATAACATCGTAAGCATTTCATGGCCTGAGAAAATTTTTGGTCACGAAAACGGAAATTTAGAGCGCTTCGCGATAAACTGAGATAGTCACGTAACCTGGGTAGGACAGATTAAATCAGGGGCTCGGAAACTTTTCCTTTTCGCAGCGTACTTTATGGAAACTTCGGTCTCACAGGCCACGTTTTCTGAAATTCTCTGTCCTTCCACGATAGTTACATAACTTTCCCTTTTTTCTCATAAATGTAACAAATGCCGCAAGGGTCATATCGAGACATTTTGGAAATAAAAACCGATGACTCGCTAACTGCATCAACCGTAATTCTTACGGGTCAAATAAAACGAATGGTGGAAATTTTTTCTGAAATGGATTAATTTACATTCTAAAGAACCATCGATTTAAATTCATCGACACATCGATTAGCAACAACATATAAGATGAATATATAAATATGATAGACCAGAGTTGTGAATGACCAATTTTCGCTTCTTCATAAACACATCGTAGTCTTGACCGTGAGACGAGTTTCCGTAGCAATGGTTCAGTTCTTTCCACCACACTTACTTCCACAGCACACTTTCATTTATCATTTCACATAATTTATATACTCTTTATATAATTAAAGGTTTGTAGAATTAAATCTTTTAATGAAATTACAAAGTCACGAGCTCTTTACTACGTGTCACATTTAGAAATTTTAAAAATGTCGATTTACATCAGGTTCCTGGATATCCATGTGGGTAGCGTGTTCGCCTTGGGAGAAAACGGTTCCCTATTCGATTCCCAGTGGGACCCCATATGTGCGAAATTACTCCAGCTGTCGAAACAATTTAACAGAGCTACTAGTACTACATATTCCCATAGCGACTAAATGTCGTACTATATAAACACAAATCTACGGTGAAATTTGATGATAAATATACCCTTTGATATTACGTGGAACATCAGTTGGGAAGCTTTGCCATAGTTTAATGATATTCAGGAATGAGCGTTATCTGATGGCTGAAACTACTGGATTATGGTGTCATGCAGATGAATTCCAGACGGTTGGTAACCCCTCAATGAACCCAATTCCAGAGTGCATCTCGTTAATTCAATAGAGTGTATTACTCTACAAAACTCGCGTGATCCAGATAAGGAAAATGAGAGCTTCGTTCCCTTCGGAATATAATTCATTATGTAATTGCCCCACAACAGGTGAGCAAACAACGGCTTCTCCTGCTTGTTGGCTACTTCAGTCTGTTGCTAAGCTGCTGAGAATGTTTCGACAGATCCACCCACGGCTTCTTCAGATCGGCACGTTATGAGCTCAGAGGTACTCCTAGCAAGACTTAAGGAAAAATACACAAGATAAGGTTTTTAATTTTCAAAGGCCTGAAGTATATGATGGAAAGAAAAAAATATGAGGGCATCTTGATTAATAAGTACTCCATTGTTGAGTAGGAGTCCAAAAAAGTACATCTCATATGTCCTGGTGACTCAAATTATCCGAGCTAAATATCTCAAGTTGAATCAACGCCTAGATAAAAATATTTCAAAATCTTATGCAGTGTTGTAAGAGAGACCTTTTTTTACATACATCGCAATTTGATCGTACTGAATGAACCGTAAGAGAAATTTGCCAAAGACTTCTTGTATGAAATCTTTGAATAAATTCTCCTCAAACTGCATAATTCTAATATCGTTCTAATATCGAATAGGTTGCTTTATGGATCCAATATTTCTGACTGTGGTTGAAAAAAATCGACTGTGCTTCTGAAATTCTTTAACGCAGTATTAATCTACATATCAATGGAATCATTTAATAAGTTTACACTGAATTACCCGCCGCGGGGGCAGAGTGGTTAGCGCTCCAACACCAAGGTCCCGGGTTCCAATCACTGCTAGTCGGATTTTTCCGGTTAGGGAATGGTTGTGAGTGTTCGTCCTTTGTTATTGTTTGAAGCTCACCACCGTAATGGTCCAGTAAATGGATTTTTGTGGGGGCATTGGGAATAAATATATAAACAACTAAATAAATGTTTTCTAGGCTTCCGGATAGCAAAGTGAGCAACGCGTTCGATTTCGGTGAAAGCGGTCCCGGGTTCGATTCCTGGTGGGGGCCTACGTGCGAAATGACCTTAGCTGTCGAAGCACTTTTATAAGCATTACTATAACTATATTTGGGTAGTACGTATTACTTTACACTTTACCTGGCAGTGTAAGTAATTCTTTTTTGGGAAAAGTGAAGTGTTAAACCGTATACATTAAAATTTCATTATTAACAATCCCTTAATAAAGCTATATTGAAGGGTATAAAATATAAAATGAAATAAAAGCTTTCCGGCTTTTCGTAAGTCTTGGAATTGTATTTCATGGCTTAAGAAAATTTGCAGCATTAAGATGGTTTTGCTAATGGAAGTTTTAATCTTTCAACCTCGATCCCGGGGTCTGAAGGGCCCATTCGGTAGTCAAAATACCGAGATGAAATACGATTTAATAGGCAGTGGGCACATTGGAGAGAAGTACTTTTC
This sequence comes from Ladona fulva, assembly GCA_000376725.2. NCBI lineage: Eukaryota > Metazoa > Arthropoda > Insecta > Odonata > Libellulidae > Ladona > Ladona fulva. The sequence goes on along the minus strand of KZ308407.1, from coordinate 1,128,910 downwards.
ATATTAGAAATAGACTGGAATTTTAATCTGAGCTTGTCGGCTATTTCTACTCCTCAGCTACGTAAATTGAAAAACAGCCTTGTTTTACAATAGAAATTGAACCTAAAATGTTCTATTGAATGAGATTATCAAGTTAGTAATCTTTAATAAGAGTGAAACAATCTTAAGGGCGAGAATATACAACCAGAAAGAAAAATCTAAGCCAAAATCACTCACCATTATCAGCTTGCGTTTTCCCTCTTCAAGCCTGAAATAAAAGAAAAGTTGCATTAAAAAAGTGGTAGAGAATATTAATCCTTAATCTTAGTTAAAATTTTTATTTATTGCTCTAAGCGATTTTCTCCCACTATGATCAGCAACGTGAATTTCTGAAGGATTTCATTCTCAAAGTTTAAACGTGATAACGTAATTCCCGCCAATAATATTCATTTACAGTCGGTTTCAATACAGGTGTATCGCATACAGGTGTAATGAGTGAAATTTGAGATGCCATTTTTTTTAACTTTGCGTAGCGAGATTCCAGTCCAGCCAAGACAAATCTATCGTGTTCGTGGTTCCATTACCAACGTCGTTGGATACATGCCAGTTTACACCACTTACGATTAAAATTATCCAATATATTTGCTAAAATAGCAACTATGATCACAACACAACTACCAATTTAGATTTCAAGCTTTAATCATTCACACAACTTAAGCTTATCGTAATTACCGACTAATGAGTTTTCTGAACGCATGATCAAGATGTAGAATCAAGTTCCGTTTATTTATAAGAACAACATCGGTTGTAAATCGGAATTCTTTAATTATTTTTCCTGTAAATTTCTGTAAAGTTTGTGTTTTGTTTTAATTGAATTGAAAAGCAATTATAAATCATAGGAACCTTTGAGGTCAAATAAGTCACAAAATATTCCATGTGTAAGAATCACCAAAATTGATTAATACCTCCTTGATTAACTAGAATGCTCAAAGAAGTTAAAACTAAAAAAATACAATGAGTTCATGGCGATTTGCAACATTACGACTGTTTAATGTAATAATAATCATCGTCTTTTAAAGGCCAGGACTTGTCGTTGCAGCCAAATTGATCTTTCTATCACCGATCTTTTAACTATATTATCGATTAAAATCCCTTGCTATGCAGAGCAATTTTGTTGCCTGAGGCGAGATGTCATATGCCGCATCTTATTTTATTCAAAATTCATTTACTTGATTTTAATCAAAATAATTAGTGAAGGAAAGACAGTGATAAACGCCTCTTTACTGTAATTTATATAGTTTTCTGCATAAAACATCGATTACCCAGAAAATGAATACCTTAACACTTAACTTGGCGTCCCTTGTTATAGGCGCATGAGGCGGTTGTCTCGCCAACTCATCGGCACGGCCCTGATTAATAGATAAGTCTGTACTTAAGAGGAAAATGATTGGTATTTAGTAGTCCCGTCATAAATTTAACCCGTATTAGTTAGTAGTAGTGGTGGTATTGTTGAAAGTGCTTCGACAGCTTCGCACGCACCCCCAAACGGGAATCGAACCCGGAACCGGTTTCCCGAAGTCGAACGCTTTGCCCACTTGTGCATTCGGTAGCCCTCCCCTATTAGTTATCAGAGTAAATATGTTCATTATAGTTTAATAGCTAGATTAAAGGTACGGTTTCCATCGCATTTCAACAAATATTTCCATTTTAGGATCGGAAAACATTTTAAAAACAGAAATAAAGACACTGGTGAAGTTACTTCCTCGTGATCTTCTAGGAAGTTATTACGATTGCGATGATGGGATAATTGGAACAAAGACAAGATCAGGAAGCGTGTTTTTATAAGATAAGTCAGGCGTGAAACTTAATTTAGCGAATAAAACTGTGTAACGCGAGAAATTGCCGCCGTCAGCGGAAGGAAAGATGCCTTGGGAAGTGAAACGAAAATTCCGCGGAAAGGAAAAGGTCAGGAAAGGCCTCTTCGTGAAGCGGCACGGAGAAAAAGAAGCAGAATCGTGAATGTCCTCTCTCGCGATCATTCGTGCCCGAATGGTTCTTCCAATGAAGCACTGGACGAAAAAAATTATTATAACCACATAAATAAATTCGTAGACCATCTGACAATCCGACGCTTCCGTTTTCCACGGTTCTGAACTTAAGTCCCAATCATACTTAGATTTAGTTTAGATACGAGCTTGGCGACGACCATAATTCCATATCGAGAGTCCTGTGCTTCCTAAGAAAGACAGGGCTATTCAAAAAGATTTTAACTCCCTAAGCTTCCGCATAGGCTTTAACCCTAACTTGTGCAACCAATGTTTTAATTTACTCTACTTATTTATTTACTTATCTACTTCATTAGTAACGAACGACCTGGTTTCGTTCTTGATCGAACCTGGATCAAATAACGTAAATTAGAAATGGTGCTAAATGACCTTAGCCGTCGACGTACCACAAATATAAACACGCACAGGATATAGATGAACTTCGAAGTCTTAAGAATATGGACAGGTCAACAGAGCGATCGCGTTCGGGTTATTAATAAGGTATCATAGTCTTAAGATAGTGTGGTGTGGCCTTGTACAAAAGCACGGTAAGGTCTTCTAAAAACGTGGAAAACATTGGCAGGAAATCTATTTAATAGATAAAAAAGTGAGATAAATACGGGATAATGGATGAATTTAGTGAACTATTAAGCAAATGTAGAATGTTTCATTCATGATTAGTATGTATCATCTGAATGCACTTCATTTAACTTGTTTTCATGGCAAAATTTAGGTATGACAAGAATATAGCATAATGATAATAATAATTGTTTAAAGTGTAATAATAATTTGATGTAAAATAATTATAGTAACAACAATAATAACAATGATAATAATCTTTGTAATCGTATGGAACTTGACATCAGTCCGTTCCCATAAAACCGTTTGTGGCGAGAACGAAGTAAAAAGTATAATGATAATAATGTGATAATATCAAGCATGAGAATCACCCTACATTCTCGAATCCAACAGAACGCACCTTTTTTGCCTTTTTGGGGTTTCCGAGATTTGGGTAACTATAACGTTGATTTAACACTGATTAGTCAATCAGTGTGACTGTCCTCAGGAGGTGATGACCCTAATGCCCCGGCACCCCACCACCCAAGCTTGTTCCATCGCAAGCCTGTCCGAACTTCTTGGGACCCGTACCACCGTATTTTTCCCCCTACATGACCTCCAAAACTTGGGTACGTCTAACAGCAGCGGTTAAAGAATTACATAAGAATAATATCGGCGGGATGTTCAGTAAAACATCTTATGGTAGTCATGAAAAAGTTTTTGTTGTTGTTTATTGTTTAAGGTGCGTCGACAGCTTAGGTCATATTGCACCATTTACTTGTTTAAGTTGAAACCCCTCTGTTGTATCTTAGTGGTGTCATAGTGACCACATAATCACGTTAGAGGCGGTTAGTGCTAACTTAGTTTTAAGGTAGGGTAGTTGAGTAGTGCTCAACTACGTAACGACCAAATAATGATTTAATTGAAATATTTAACACCTCAATACATGTAAGCATAATAAAATGTATCGTTGACTTCCTAATATTCAATAAATACGCAAAAGAGATCAAAATATACTACCACAAGAATTTACCCGTAAAGCAAACCTTTATCGATTTAAGTTAATCGCACTGAAAATGTGTTTTCGTTGCCAGCTGTTGCTGTAAACCCCCGGTATAAAATAAATGGAAGAAAATAGAAGTTGCGACAGTCAGTTTAATTCGGTAACAAAAGTCAACAGCAAGTAAATTCATACTGCCTCCTAGTTCACGAGTAAAAGCTTTATTTCTAAATTATTTCTATAATCATTAACAAATGATCTTCTATAATCATTAACAAATGATCTGCCTGTTCAACTTTTGACTCGTCTTTTTAGTCGATTTTCAATAGCAGAAACGACTATAATACTTTTTAATTATTTATTACTCCCAATTCAACAACCTAGTAGTTTTTATGTTCGTGCCATAAAATCAAACCGACCTACTGCGGTTTCCCCTGTATGGTTCCCATCTTTTTATGGTTCAGAGCATAGGGACTGAATTGAATGTATAATAGTTATTAAGGTATTACAGGAGATTAAGGACTTATCATTGCCTTCAAACGATTTTAACTTGTTCGACATCTACAAATCTTTTCTAAGAATCCACAACACCTTTAAGTTTGTTTAGGTGACAGTTTGGCCTGACGTTAAAATCTCAAAAATACAGGAATCTCAGATGATGAATATCATTTGCTCTGAAGCCATCTCTGAGAGCAGAAGTCTTCATTGACCAAAACAGACTTTTCCATGGAGTCCCATGCCATTAAAAAATCATAAGGAATACCAAAATTACTGCACTGTCTATCAAACAATCGTTGAAGTAAACATCCAACCAGATTAGGTTGTTTTCGATTCTACAGGAGCATGTGAACGGGAATGCAGGTTCATTTTCAAAAGACGAATCCGACAAATAGCAAAAACATTTTCGTTTGACGAAAAATTCTTCAGCAGGATTACTCGTTAGCCCAGTTTTCACTATGTGAACTGATAACAAATAAGAATAATGATCCGTTTATAGATAAAAATACATTAAAATCCTTCCGACGTGATTGCATTGGCCTTTTGCTGCTTTCCCACACCGGAGCGTGACTATTTAGACCGTTGACATTTGACCGTGTTACCAAATGGATTTGCCCCATTCACCTGCTTCATTAAACTCACGAGCTTAGGAAAAATACATGACTTACCGACTGTCACGTCCTGGAATCAGATTCTATCAGAGAATCGTCTCTAATTAACTGAATTATATGTAAGTATGTTATAGCATGAAAAAATAGGAATATTCCCAAGGAGAAACGGACATGAAAAAAGTCTGACAGGACCTACGACTCGAACCCGGGTTCAAACGGCATTAATAAATGTTCTGGCAAGATAGCTCAATGACTAAAGCAGTCGCCCGGATTGACCCAGTCATAAAGATGGTTGGTCGCGCTGCCATGATGGACTCGAATGAAATGGGGCTAAGTTTCAAAATTAAAATGGGAATCAGTGGGGAGAAAAGAAAAAAATAACAGCATAACGTACGTAAAAATGAAAAAACAGATAATATTGCGCGAACATCCTCCAAAATATTTGCTGAATTAGTATACGAATGAGTACGCATTCTTCCATTCGTGCAAAACAGGGATGGCGAACCTTTCGTCGGAAGACTGTACTATTTGACGAAATAATTTACTTGAGTACCAACGTTATGCCAAACCATAGCGTGAAATCCTGGCTGTATGTTACTACGTCTATGAAATTGACATGGTATTGAAGAAATTAATCAGAAATTAACATCAATAATGAACGGATTCCACATTATTAATTTTGAGCTTGCATCTACATCTACTTATGTACCCTGCAGACAGCCTTTTAGCCTTTGCAGGGTATGCATATTCCAAGCTAAGATATTATAATTGAAGAATAAGAATCGCGGTCAGAGTTCCGTGGACAAAATAAACCTACTGCGTACCATAGGTTCGCCATCCCCGTTCCAAAACACTTTTAGGCCGTTTCCGAAAATCAGCGTAAAAATCTTCGCCAGAATGATCGCTCGTTATCCAAGACATCAATGCATCTGCAATGAAACGCGGATTCTTACAAATCGGCTTTTATAGTTATGAAAGCGCATTTCAAAGCAACCGCCAAGTCTTGCCGCCTCCTTTCTCGAATTTCTCCTTGTGCATACATCGCCAACTTTCTCAGCTTTCCTCTTCTGCCATTCATTTCAACAACCTCCTTTACCCAACTCTTCCTCAGGACGTCTTTTTCCGTCGTTCCCCTCGTGGGAGACCACGAAAATATCCATTTTTTCAACAGTTTACTTTCTTCCCGAGATGTTTCCTTTTTCTGCGCTGTCTTCTACTTTGTGTGCCGTGGGAAACACTTTAACGCGCCTGCTCCTTCGGAGACTTCAACGCGCCACCTGTTGAGAAACATCCCGGGAGAGCTTTCGAAAGGGCTTTTGGAGTCGGATTCTGAAGACGTCTCTCTTCCCTTCATCTCCTGATGCAATAAGCCCTTCAGTGCGGTCGATGGGAAGGACTCGCAGGAAGAATACAGAGGATGCGATAGGACAAACAAAAGCCATTGCATTTAGATTCCGCCGATGGCATCCTCGGGCGACGGTTGTAATTTTGTCTCTTTTAAGTGTCGCAATGCGGTCGGTTGGCTTCCTCTTTCCTGATCTTCTGCCAACTTTTTGGTTAGTTTCATTCGATGTAAGGGTTATTTTACTTCTACGGAAATATTTTCATGCTTTACTTGATCGCATGCGAGCATAGAGTTCTTAATTCCTCTTGCGCCTTCAGGAAGAGCAAAGTTTCCGAAGAAACAATTAGTTGATAGAAAGACGATGTTTTTTACCGTTTTTCAGACCCGGAAAAAGTGTACGATTTGACTGATGGAAGAATATCATATTTACTTGCTGTACGTGCAAGAATATCATATTTGGGGGCAGTTGTGCATTCACGCATGCAAGTACAACATCCCCCAAATATGATATTCTTCTGGCAGTGTTTTTACGATTTGGGAAGGGAAATCGCATTTTGACTGGTGAAGGTGAATCTTAACAAATCATCTCCTTTGATCGAGCTTTCACGGCACACGATTTTCGGAAAGGTAGTGATTAATCGATACCAAATAAATAAACTAAAATCCAAGCATATATGAGAAGAAACGCCGACACATCTTTTACGATAAATATATGCGATACATAATTTGATATAATTCGCGATATACGCTTTAATACGCTGCAGCTACATTTCAACAGTTAAATCTTTGACAGTTGAGGAAATCCGTTTTTCGTTCCTCCGCTTCGTTCCGGTTTTCACTTCAGTTCAAGGAATAATGAACAAATTTCGATTCAGTTCCGGTTTCGCTCTTACCAACCAACTCTTCGAACCAACCGATTATTTCGAATAGTTCCAGTTAGTTCCAACAGTTTCTTTTTCGCTCCGACAATTGTAATATAACATCCTTGAAAGTTTGTTTTATTTTTCATAGCTTTTTATATACAATAAATTACACAATATTTTACAATTAAACTTAGAAATAGTCGTAGTTACACATTTTTAGCAAGTTCTCCAAATACACCCAAGTAAAATGAATGTACATTGTATTTGACCCGACATTGTTGTGACCCGAAAATCGGAACGGAGTAAATTACCGTTTTCTGTTTCGGTTGGGGTTCGAGAATTTTAATTTTCTTTTGGTTCGGTCTGTTTCAATTACCCGTTCGGTTCCGGTTCGATACCCTGCCGATCAAAAGACGCCTTAGGAATTCAAAATCCTAAGGAACCATAAGCCAGGAATAGCGACCATTTCCTCGGAAGAGTGGTATATTTATTGATATAAATGTCACCCAATATGGATTCAAACTATAGTATGAGAAGTTTGTTATTGCCAACGAAGAGGTTAAGATACCGTTAAGTTACGAATCGTTGATTGACGAAATTCATGATTATCTACATTGAAGCTTAATTTTTTTAAGTGAAGAATAAAAAACGAGAAGAGTGTCGTCATAGTTTCGAGTGCCAAAAAATTTTCTCGCGTGCCATAGGTTCGCCAACCTCTCGCAAATCTTTTCGGCACTCTAAGAAACCAGTATTTCGCACAAAGATTTTCGAGATGGAAGAATCTTACCACGAAGAATAATTTAACGTGGAAATATGGTTTAAAGTTTCATAAAAATAGATTCTTCTTCCATATTATTGTTCTAATAAGACGATTTACGAAATCTGAATTTAAAAATATTTACACTCTTCCTTCCAAATGAACAATGCACAGCATCTATGTTCAGAAAAATTCAGTGTGTTACAGTGACCATATATTTCGCACTCCTGCACGAAGATGGTCATCACATATGTCACTCGATCCTATCTCTCGATCGCTGGCATTCTTTCTCTGATATCTGATGTAGTGAAAAATCCTTATCAGAATCTCATAAAAACCTGCGGGAGTTACTGAGCTTACATAATGTATTTCAATTCTTCACTTTTTTCTCACGCATTCTGATTTAGAGCATGAATTTTGGAAATTTCGCTCTGAATTTTAGTTATGAATATGAATTCTTAGGGTGAGAGTATGAAATAATCCGAAAGCGATGGTTTAGAGATAAAAGTTTTCCCAGAATCACTGACACCAACTGGTATAAAACCTTGCAATTTAACGCAACCTTGAAATTTAAGTTTATAGCTTCCTTTATAGCTTTCGTCATTTTCAACCGAAAAGTAAAAAAAAAAATCAGCCGAAAGAAGATTTTCACATTTAGTTGCGGATTTTCAAAGCTCTTCAAAAATATTGGATCTGCATTATAAATCTGAATGGAAAATTTTCCTAAATGGCAATGTACTGTTTGAGTATCCCAAATCCTAAACGATTAAAATCAAAGTTGTTTCGGAGTACATTACTCGTACAAAAGTGCAGAAAGCAAAGAATGCAATGTCTATACATCTATCATATTTAGTAGGTGCAACAAACGAGATTGATCGAAACGAATTTTTTTACGATAAAGATGAGACACCGTAGCTTTTCTTTTAACTTATATTTTAGTACGTGAGTCATCATACATTATTTCTACGAAGTTATAACCGAGATCAATTTTCAAATAACGTTTCAAACATCACCACGGATAATGGAATGATTCGAACTTCGAAATTTCGTATAGGGTATACTCAACCTGCATTTAGAATAAGCCAGCAAAACATAAAAATTCCTCAAGTTTTTACATTTTAATGATGTTACTGACCCATCTTCATCACCATTGTGGGTTAATGATCTGAAGATCGGTTTGTACAGCTCTCCAATCCGTCCTGCGCCCAGACAATCACTTCATTCCCCAATAATACCTAACATTAACAATAACCCTTTCCAACCTCTCATACTCTAAGTAGGTTTTCTTCTGCAATTCCTCTCTTCCATCACTCCTTCCAAAATTCTCGTCAGCAGATTTTATAGCCTTGAAATGTGCGCCAACAAATTTCCTCGTCTTACCACCAAAGTTTTCCTCAGACTCTCAATGAAGTTTGCTCATCGAAGGGCTTCGTCATACGTTACTCAAATCTATCCATTTTATTTCCATCATAATCCTATCGTACCACATCTCCATCGCTTCTCTTTCCTGCTGCTGCTACAGTCTATGTTTCACATTCACACAATAGAAAGCTTTAGACATAGGTTTTCACGAACGGCTCCCATATATCTAGGATGACCATACCTTTTTTTGCCTAGACAGTCCTGTTCTTAGCCCTTCCAAAAAATTGATAGGAAAAGATATTTGCGCATAGAGGTGTGCGCTTTAAAACCCAAGGATAAACATAAGTGAAAAACAGAGGACTCGGACTAGAACCTAGGTCTCCTACTAGGGATAGCTGGCCGGAAAGTGGGGGATCAGAGTTCGAGTCTAGTCGCTATTTTTCGCATCTTTTTATCCTTGGGAACTTTTTCCCGTTAAAGCTTTATCCAAAAATGTGATTTTTTTCATAAAACTTAACATAAAGATTAAACAGAGAATTAAAATTTTCGGGTACGGCTGAACTGAAAGATTTCAACTAAATAGTTCAATTGAAATGTAACAGAGATTTTCGTAGGTATTTTATCACCAAAAGGATAGCTCACTTTTACCAGAAGAAAATGCGGACGCTGCGAAGAAAAACCTTAGCTTCCAAAATTTACATTATTTCACCTTTAAAATTTATAGAATCCCTGTATTTTATAGTTCACTTGCGCCTAGGAACCAGGGGGGTACATTATCTCAAATTAAGATAAAATTTCCACCGACAAAAGTGCTAAGAATTCTTTTGAATAATATCTGAACTGAAGTAAGAAAACATCGCTCGAGAAATATCGAGAGAAAATTTTATCCCGTGTTACTGATGGGAAAGATTCGTCTCGCTTTCGACCCGAATGGTGAGGCTAATTGTATTATTATTACTTGGAATTTCTCTGCACGGAGGCTGGGAAATATTCACCTATCCCGGATGCAAAGCACCAAAGGGATTAGGCTAATCTTATTATTTTTTTAATAGACACTTAAAAATCTTCTTACTATGGAGCAAATACTAATTATAGTGGTTTTTCTGTATTTGAACAGTAATTTGATCTTCTATTCCAATTTTTCCGAGGCTTTCACGTAAAATTTTTAGGTATTACACCGGTCGCCGAAATTATTATTGGGACAATTTGGACAGATTTTAGGTTCCAAAGTTCTTTTATTTCTTCAGCCAACGGTATATATTTGTGTCTATATTTCCTAAGTTCGGAATGGAGATGTCTATTAGATATGTCAATATTTATTTTTCATATGAAGAATTACATTCGGCCTATTGCTCGGTCGTAATCGGTAGGTTATGATGTCGGTATATTGTAATAAATCTTGATAGAATTATTTTCTATTACAGGCGGTGGTTATTATTATTATTATTTTTTTATTACAGCTGGAATAATAGTCTGGTGGCTAAGTCATACACTACAGTACTAAAACACCATCCAATTCAATATAACATTACAATTTTACACGACAAAACTACCATAAAATACTACATCCAACTTATTACCTATTTTGCCATTTGTGCTCGTATTCAACAACTGTTTCTTCGACTGAACTGATAATCATGGAAAATGTGATCGCGTTAAATGACTCCTGAGACTGAAAGGTGTATGAGAACACGGGATTGAAAAATCGATTTTATCTCTCGGTACGCGACAGCGGAATACGTTCACACCTACGATCCTGCAACTTTCACAAGTCGTGAATGGGCGGGAGTAACGGTACGATGCGTGAACCATTACGGCAAAGAGCAGAATCTCAACCGAGAGAGAGTAATGGAATCGGCACCGATTCTATTTGATCGAAAAATTTAATCGACACAGTACCGTTCCGCTAGCATTAACGTTGAACCGTCAATTTTGTAGCGGGAAAATATTCGCTAACACATTTACCTCTACCGTTGAAGCCGTCAGGCCCTATATATTCCCTGTTAAAGAGTCATTAACTGATTATTAATCGCCAACCATTAATACCTCATTATGGCAATTAAAGCGCTTACAAAGGCGGGTTGACTAATCTTGGATTCTTCCGAATAACGAGTTTTTTTAACACGAACAGGCGGAGTTAATGCCAGAAATTGTGGTCGCTTGTTATGATAATGGAAGTCATTTTCTTTCTGCGTCATCAGCGAAAGGCATATTTCTAAGATGGAGTTATAACCCTTTTTACGTGGCCTTCAATTAAAAAGATCTCGAGAATCAGTATTGCGGCTAATGACTGTGGTCTTCCTCAATTGCTCCAGAAACCAACGCACTAATTACTTTCCAAATGAATAACATCGACACTGTATAATTCACTTAACCAAGGCTCACGGAAGCAAACCAACAGGGCAGAAAATACATAACGCATCATTCCCGGGTAGATCCTAATTCCAGTCAAACACCACGGTTTGTAACTTGATGTAAGCTGAGAGACGTTCACATTGAAACAAAAATTGCCAATTAAGTTAATGTCGTAAAAGTGAGAGAGAGTCATACAAGCTCGACTTCTGGATGGAGAGACTAATTTTGCCGATCAAAAATTGTTGATTAAATTCCATTTTCAACGCCTTTGGACCTCAACAGAAACTGCATCATTCATTTGTGTCTTCATGGCCCCTTGAAGTAGACAAATTCTCGTTAAAATAAGCATTTGTGTATTTACATCGCATTCAAGCGTAACCGTTTCCATGAGCATAGTTCTGCCAACAATTACTCACTCGTAACTGATTACTTAAACATATTGTTGAAAATACGCATGGAAACAGATAAGCAAGCTAGACGGTGCACAAGAATAACAGTTTTGATATGTGATTGTACAAAGCAGCGGTCGCCATCATGGTACCAACTGTTCACTAGTGGGTGTTTTAAGTTTTTGCGGATGGCGAGTACTTCTTAGATGATAAAATCGACAGTCGATGCTGACAATTGGCGAAAATTCATAATCAAGGATATCTAAATCGAAAGGTCGACGACGGAAGATTATCCTCGTAGAAAGGTTTTTCTATAAGGTTGATGATTATGAATGAAGGGATCAAGATATTAATGTAACAATCCGCATAATTTTGGAGTAATTTCTCGTTATTATATTACACTTCATTGCAATTCTGAGGACAAGATTTCTTACAGATAACATTTCTGAAAATTCCATTGGTATTATATTATGTATGTACTTGATGAAGACATAACCACACATCCATGTTTGTCTGTAATATGAGTGTATCACGTAAATAAACTTTAGTATTCTAGCATATACTTTTTTGTGTGATTATTCCCATAACTGCCGTAGTTTGTTATTGCGACATCTTTGGACGATAGGGAAATTATACTGCAAAAATGTGGGCGGTAACACAGGCGACCACTGGTATAACCTGGTATATAACACAATGCAGTATTCGGTAAGTTGCAGCTACTTCATATGTGAGGATAAAAGTTTCTGAGATCGAAATTTACTTCATGAAATTTACGGCAATCGGAGGGACAGTTTAAAATCTCCAACGATTTAGCTTTAGATGGAGGACGGTCTTCTGTGAAATTAGAGGTAAAATTTAAATGATTTCCGACTGGAAGAAAAATGAATAAACACAGGCAAAAGAATTTAATTCAAGACCGGTTATGCAGGAGGGTAACATCATCACGTGAAATGTGCACCTCACGGAACTGGTCGTGAATAAAGTCTTATTTTAGGATTCACCTGGCGATTCCTTCCTCCAAAAAATCACTACCGCTGTATTATACCACTTATACAGATTAACGCTAAGTCAACTTAATGAGCGAATCCCACTTAAAATGCGAACGGGACCATTTAAAGAGGGCATCTTTACACAAGCAGCAGTAAGAGACCACCTACATTTTTTAAAACGAAACTTTATCGGATAATGTTAACGCGGAAGCACAAACTGCGACCATTTGGGGCTTGCTAATATTTCAAGTTCTGCTCATTTTAGTGCTATTAAGTTCTATTTTTAAATTTATATTTGCTTTTAAACATTTATAACTATTATTCTAACAATTCATAAACTCATGATCCCCGTTGGTGAAGGTTTGAGTGTTTTCGGAATCTGCTATTGCACAAGGGATGGCGAACCCGGGGCCAGCCAAAGTGGGTACCTTCTTAAGGATATATCGTTTATTATACAATACTTCAAACTGGGGGCCAACGGGACCCCCCTCTCGGCCGGACCTGGGCGAACCTAAAGCACGCATGCTCAAAGTGGTACGCGAGAGATTTTTTGGCACTCGAATCTCAATCTCCGAACACTGTCGGTGTTGTGTATTCTTACCTAAAAAACAAGCCCCCAGAGTAAATAAAAGTGGATTCTATCTATTGTTAATGATAATTAATGATTTTTGACGTCAGTTAAAAAATTTTAATCCCATTTCAACGTCATAAAATGTTTAATATCTCACTCAAAGTTTGGCGCTACATTGGCATGCAAGTCCTTCCTATTTATCAAACGTGGCACTCTTCTTTCGGAAGGTTCGCCATCCCTGCTCTAGACTTTTTCAAAATTTCCTCCCATAACATGGGTTAAAATAATTAAATGATAGATGAAGACGTAATATTAGCTTAGTTATACATAGTACTTCCCCGAATAACCATAGGTTCGCCTTTGGGGAAAGTGGTCCCGGGTTCGATTCCCGTAGAGGGTCCACATTTATAGGTGTGCACCTAGCATCGTTATGAACATGGCTAGTTGAATTAGGACGTAGCGGGTCGGTCAAATCAGCACTTAAAAGAAGGCATTGGAACAGATGATCGAACCAAATTAAAGGCCATCAGGCTATTGTGGTCCTAGATGGCGATACGAAAGATTCATTTAATTTAATGTGCGTAGTAACATTATTATGCTGTAGTCCCGAGGTAAGGAACCTTTAGGCCTCATGCGGCCTTATTATGCGTTCAATGCGGCCTCTTCGACATTACCTGAAACAAATGCCTATACTTAAATAATTTTGACGCAAGGTGAAAATAAAATGGAAAGTATTCTCTTTTAAATCATTCAGTTAATTATTTCATTTTTCACGAACAATTTCATTGATCAACTATTTATATGTCGACTGTATACAACTGAAATACGGCCGGATGCCTTCATATGCGGACTCACTCATTCTGCTCAGTAGTGAATACAATACAATACAATAAAAACGTCTTTTTTATTGGGTGAAATTGGGACTAAAGAGTATATAACATTTAAGAAGTTTTAAATTACAATATTTACATATTTAAGAAGAAAAAAGGAAATCGAAATAAAGAAAGGAGTGACAGAATGTTTTTGTGGGGGAAAAAAACTGATTTTTTAATCACAGAAAAAATTTTTCTTAAAAGGGAAGGAGGGTGTGAAAAACCTGCGAAAGTTGAAGGAGAGAGTGAAAGGATGAGAGAGAGAGAGATTGGGGCTATCGATGGAAAAAAGTTCCTCGCATCTGCTCTAATGTTTCGTGTACATCTTGACGTCTTCTGTGTGCCTCCTTTATGACTAAAATCCTATATAAAATACCAAGATATTTAGAACTTCATACGACATTACAGAAACATGCCTAGCTTCCGAGCATGAGCAGCAAAGGCACCGTATGAATGTAATAAATAGATTTCCAAAAACAGTTAACTTTTAATAAACTCAGTTCAGCCTTCACCTGGTGGGATTCCAAATTGATATGGCTATTATATTTATTATCACCAAATAAAAACAAAGTAAAAACAGGTTAAACTGCGGAAGTGGCCGTTTTTACTTCGTTTTTATTTGGAGGAAAATAAAAATTATTGCCATTTAACTTTTCTTTTACCACTGCCTTAAGCAAGGGCTGGGTGCTGTTGCTTCAGCAAAAAATCATAAAACTCTCTTCCCTCCATCATTATAATTCTCCTATTAGCTGGTCAGATCTCACGAATCTCCATTCCTCACTCCTACCTGCCTTTCTCTCAAAATCCTCCATTTTCCTTTCTTCACAAGGTTTTCTGTGTTGAACATTCTATCCTTGGTCCTCTCTCTTACAGAAGACCCTTCCAACACGGTCTGAATTCTTTCAACTGCCGATCCTCTAAGTGCCCCGCATATTTTCACCGTCTTACTTTCACCTCATTTGATAATAAATGGCATCCATCTCTAATTCCGCTTCTTGTACGGCCACACTTAAAGATTTTTACAGCCAAATTTTTACTCAAATCTTCTTGTTGACTTATCTGAAGGTTAAGCTTAACTACAAGTTCAGGGGTGGACAACCTTTTTGAGAAGGTGAGCTAAAATCGGCCAAATTCCTGGTACAAAGTTTTTGCGTGCCAACCAAAATATTTAGAAAAAATATAATCCGGTATATTAATATTTTATTTGTAGATGATTATGTACTCGAGTAAAACTGGCTGAACGAGAAACAATATGATAGGTTTTTTAGAGTTACGATATTAACGAGTGGAAATTCGTAAGAAAACGAGAATGGAATGAACGAATTAATTGAATAGATGAAGAAAGTAGCACGAGATAAGTTACCGGAAAGTATGAGGAGTATAGAAAGAGCAGAAAAAGAGAGGGATAAACTTACCACATGGTAAGCTTGAAAGGCAAAGAGAAGAAGAAAGGACGAGCAAATATAGAAGGAAGAAGAAGATTAAGATATATTTTCATGAAAAAGTTCCATTTTCTCCCCAAAAAATTGAAAATAAAATTGACATGGACTTCTTTTGCGTATCAGAAACAAGTCATCGGCGTGCCGAGTTTGGCACGCGTGCTAAGGGTTGTCCACTTCTGTATTAGTTAGAGGCGTGGAATGTGCATATAATATACATATTACCATATGTACCCTGCAGGCCGCCTTTCGGCGTGTGGCAGGGGGTGCACCATGATTCTACCTCTCTAATCAATTGCTTTCGCGTATCGTTCGCGAAAAAAAATGAATTCTAGAAACGACTTCTTCAAGCATCAATTTCTCTGATTTTCCTAGCGGTATTAGAACGGTCTATGTGACATGGAGGACGCATTATGTCAGCTACATAATCTGTGAATCTGCTTTCTACAAATTTATTTAGTAGATTTATCCTCTGTTTAAGTCTTCTATGTTCTAAAGATGTGTTCTAAAACTATTCACGCCGATGTGTGATTTTCNTAATCTATCATTTAATATTTTTAACCCAATAGGTTAATATTTATTTATTTACCTATTTATTGATACATCTATTTAACTATCAAAGAATTTATATACTCCTTTTAGCATGATGTAAGAAGCATTTAATTGCTGGGTTTATTTTAATTTTTATTGTTATAAGATTTTAATCGCTATTTAAATTAAACACTTCAAATGGATAAAGTACTGATAGGCACAAGTTCCACGGATAACCAACGTTTATTTTAAACAACTAATTTTAATGAAGAATACTTGACATGAATTCGATTCTATTTCAAGGCGGTATCCATAAATAAATTAAGAATTGAAATATTACTTTTATTAAAAATTTATTGGAAGTTTATATTCAAATTATTCTCTTATTTTGATTTATAATTCCAAGAACGAGTTTTTAACGAAAGTCACAACGCATTAGTAATATTTCGCCTTTCTTGTTGCTGCAAAGTCAATTAAATCAATCACTGATGAAAATTCAAGTTTTGTGCCTTTCGTTTCTTGTTTTACGATATATTTTCTGGCGCATTATCGTCAGAAATTGAGCATTTTTACGCGATAAAGTGTAACGAGGTACTTCTCAGGAATCAATGGAAATAAATAGATTTCATATAGAGTATAAACATAAATTTTAAAGGTAACCTTAAAAGCAATAAACCTTGTGTTCTCTTTAAAAGATAAATCCTGAAGAAACGAGCATTTACTTAATCCTCTTCCCCAAATAAAAATCAGATGAATGGATATGGGAGGAAGAAGTTAAGGTGATAGATTTATCCTTAAATATTTCTACATTATACCCGTAATCTTCATGTAACATTTGACAATGCATGCACAATTAACCCTATAACAACGATGCAATAAATGCCCGCTTAACACTTCTCCGCTTCCCCTCTACCACTGATACAAACATATCTGCCAATATTTTGCCACGCACTAACGAGACACTTCTTGTATCTATGATAACTGCTTTTAGAACAATAGACAATCATCTATTTCCTGAATGATAATTGCGGAAATGGAAAGTAAAAGGTATTCAGTTCGATTATAAAATACCACGGATATCATCACAGTCATTCCCGAACGCCTCCAGTGACGTTTATGACATATCTAAGCTTACCCAACCATCTTCATGATCTTCATATTAATTCTTACAATCCTTCATTCGTAATTTTTCATTTGTAAGACAAACAATGATTGAATATAAAGATAGTTCGCCTCTTGGACAGCTTTTTTAGATTCTAGCTCACTGCGAAGTTTCCCTTGTAAAATTTTCATCACTCGTTTCCTTCACTCCTTATAGCGTGTATTACAATATGTCCCTTTCGTCGAAAACTCAAACTACAAAAATATCGAATAAACAATAGGCAGAGAAGATTTTGGTAGGCTGTTCAGCGATCGTTGTCTGTGAATCACTGCAGTTAAGGAATTCGTTATCCATCCCCAATTGTCAACTTGGCAAAAAAAACCTCCTAGGGTGAAATATGACCAAATATGCACAAAGAAAGTATGAAGAAATAAAGTGTAAACAAAGAAAGTATGAACAAAGAAAGGGTCCGAAAATCCGACAAAAATACGACGAGAAGGCATTCAATCGTACGAAGCATCACATCTCCAGCGAAACGATCGCAGGCCGCGCTGTGTAATACGTTACCCCATAATAATTTTTTTTCTTGTATTTTTTATAAACTTAGAAATTTTGTATTTAAACAGAAAATAAATTCACTATTTTCTCAGAAACTTTCCCGCTTGTATCTTTCAGAGCAATTAAGACGAAAAATGGCTGGCGACTAGTTTCTTCAGTGCGTTTTCTCAAAAACTCTCGACCTCTCCAATAATTACTATTGAATATTTTCCTCAAAAATGTTTGTCTGCCAAATTAATAATACGAACGGAGAGTGAATAATTTGAAACAGACTTTAACGTTAAAGATTCCTCGCTTCTTAAATTAGAGAGCTAATGGCACCCATTCAAACTTTACCGGAACAAAATCCATGACTTTTTTTGAAGTTAAAATTTTTTGTTTTTTTCTGCGATTGTGTTCATAATTAATCTAAAATAAATCGCTTTGTTATTTCCAACTTTACTTTCACTCAATACTGAAAATTTTTTAAACGATTTGACTTTATATTTTAATGCAAATGTTGCAACAGAGCAAGTTTCTACCTTAGGAAATAACGGGAAGCTGTCCATCATCCTATTCCGTATTGGGTCCCTTAAAAAAAAGAGAAAATGCCACCTTCGCGCTCACTCTAACCCGCAAACATTTTGTGAACAGATAGCAGAAGCTGAATTCTGAAAGTTTTATCTCGGAAATATTTTTCAAGGAACTCATTATTCTAAAATTTTGCTGTTTCCCGCAATTCATCATTCTGATCTGGGCTAATGCAGTGCGAAAATTGAGTATCATGCTTGGTTTTGCAGATGAAGGTTACCTAAGATTTGCCACGCCTTTTTCGTACCTGTAATTGTAGAGAAAACTCTGAGGCACTGATTTTGTCACAAATTACCGTTCAAAATATTTACTAACTTCTACTGAAACAAAAATGGGGTAAATTTTGGAAATATAAACTTAATTATTTTTAGGCTTCCATATCAGTGGACTTGACGTTAATGTTCATTTTCAGGAATGGAAGTGATAACGATTTATAGTCTCTTTTAGTGTAAGGTTCCTTATCTAGTTGCTTATCAGAATGAACAGAATTGCTTTCATTTTTTCTGATCGTGAGATCAATAGCAGTTACTTGTTAACTACGGAACAATAAAGAAGTCTTCAGGAGGTGCTTTACGGTGCAGNCGTGTACATCTTGACGTCTTCTGTGTGCCTCCATTATGACTAAAATCCTATATAAAATACCAAGATATTTAGAACTTCATACGACATTACAGAAACATGCCTAGCTTCCGAGCATGAGCAGCAAAGGCACCGTATGAATGTAATAAATAGATTTCCAAAAACAGTTAACTTTTAATAAACTCAGTTCAGCCTTCACCTGGTGGGATTCCAAATTGATATGGCTATTATATTTATTATCACCAAATAAAAACAAAGTAAAAACAGGTTAAACTGCGGAAGTGGCTGTTTTTACTTCGTTTTTATTTGGAGGAAAATAAAAATTATTGCCATTTAACTTTTCTTTTACCACTGCCTTAAGCAAGGGCTGGGTGCTGTTGCTTCAGCAAAAAATCATAAAACTCTCTTCCCTCCATCATTATAATTCTCCTATTAGCTGGTCAGATCTCACGAATCTCCATTCCTCACTCCTACCTGCCTTTCTCTCAAAATCCTCCATTTTCCTTTTTTTCACAAGGTTTTCTGTGTTGAGCATTCTATCCTTGGTCCTCTCTCTTACAGCAGACCCTTCCAACACGGTCTGAATTCTTTCAACTGCCGATCCTCTAAGTGCCCCGCATATTTTCACCATTTTACTTTCACCTCATTTGATAATAAATGGCATCCATCTCTAATTCCGCTTCTTGTACGGCCACACTTAAAGATTTTTACAGCCAGCATTACTATTTATTATCATCCTTCCGGATGTGGAAGGTTGTGTTGCCGAATGACCCATGACCCCGTTAGAGCGGAATTGCTGAAATTTTACGTTCAAACTTAACGTGGATAAAGTTATAATGTTCACATATAAAACTATTATAATGTCTACTCAAATCTTCTTGTTGACTTATCTGAAGGTTAAGCTTAACTACAAGTTCAGGGGTGGACAACCTTTTTGAGAAGGTGAG
The DNA here is from genome assembly GCA_000376725.2 of Ladona fulva. NCBI lineage: Eukaryota > Metazoa > Arthropoda > Insecta > Odonata > Libellulidae > Ladona > Ladona fulva. Next base: position 1,108,990 of record KZ308407.1, on the reverse strand, counting down.
CTAAAATCGGCCAAATTCCTGGTACAAAGTTTTTGCGTGCCAACCAAAGTATTTAGAAAAAATATAATCCGGTATATTAATATTTTATGTAGATGATTATGTACTCGAGTAAAACTGGCTGAACGAGAAACAATATGATAGGTTTTTTAGAGTTACGATATTAACGAGTGGAAATTCGTAAGAAAACGAGAATGGAATGAACGAATTAATTGAATAGATGAAGAAAGTAGCACGAGATAAGTTACCGGAAAGTATGAGGAGTATAGAAAGAGCAGAAAAAGAGAGGGATAAACTTACCACATGATAAGCTTGAAAGGCAAAGAGAAGAAGAAAGGACGAGCAAATATAGAAGGAAGAAGAAGATTAAGATATATTTTCATGAAAAAGTTCCATTTTCTCCCCAAAAAATTGAAAATAAAATTGACATGGACTTCTTTTGCGTATCAGAAACAAGTCATCGGCGTGCCGAGTTTGGCACGCGTGCTAAGGGTTGTCCACTTCTGTATTAGTTAGAGGCGTGGAATGTGCATATAATATACATATTACCATATGTACCCTGCAGGCCGCCTTTCGGCGTGTGGCAGGGGGTGCACCATGATTCTACCTCTCTAATCAATTGCTTTCGCGTATCGTTCGCGAAAAAAAATGAATTCTAGAAACGACTTCTTCAAGCATCTATTTCTCTGATTTTCCTAGCGGTATTAGAACGGTCTATGTGACATGGAGGACGCATTATGTCAGCTACATAATCTGTGAATCTGCTTTCTACAAATTTATTTAGTAGATTTATCCTCTGTTTAAATAAGTCTTCTATGTTCTAAAGATGTGTTCTAAAACTATTCACGCCGATGTGTGATTTTCACCGATACTTATCCGGCATAGTGTTTGTTTAGATCCATGATGTTCCATATCCATAGATAAACCACAAGTCTAAGATTTGAACGTCTCTCAATCTGGTGATCGAGTCAACCATCATTTTAACTCCCAGCTAATTCTCGACTATAAAACGGTTTATTAGAGTTAACCCGAGGATTTAGAAGTTCACCTTAATCCTAGCTATACATTACAATGCTGGGCATAAATGAATTAGAGAGTTAGATCAAGTTAAAGACAGTAGTTCATTCAAGGATGACTTTTGCAAACTAGAAACGACATTAACCGAAGCGTGAACTCGCTTAAGGAGTGATTACAATTCGATTATTCCGTCTCGACTCCTACCTACAACCATATAGCATATTTAATATTCAGATAAAACTCATTTCGAATGTTATCAGATTTTTGTAGTTGTGACTATTTATTATGGATGTCATAAAAATAAACATAATTTACAAAATTAATATTTCATATTTAAAAACAGTTTTTAAATATCAATATTCACTTTATGGATATTTTGGCTGACGACGGAGTTTTATGACAGAGGGACCTGTGAAAACTAAGTCTAGGATTATATGTTTCAAATTCTTTTTTAAATATTTGATTACACAAACGCGCGGACTTTTAATTAAACAAATATAAAGATACAATAACTTCACATTGGTTCAGATTCAATCTTAGAGCATAAATCTGAATTGTCTCGAACTTTACCAAAACAAGTTCCTCTTTAGCAATCCTAATATCTTCTTTCGTCTTCATCTTCCATATTTCAATGTGAAATTCGACTGCGGGTATTATGAACGATTCAGCAAGCTTCTTTAACCAATACCTGCGTCGTTACCCAAGATTTTTTTTCAAACAGCCACTCGTCCCTAACCAAGTGCTCTGAAATTTCTTTCACTCTTTCCAATACCTTTCGCCGGTTGTTCACACACCCCTTCTCTTTGTGTTTTCTTGCGGTGGAAACATTTTTTCTGTGACCAAAAATATCAGTTAGTTTTTCTGGAACCTTTCTTTTTCGTTCCATTTCCTTTCTATCGCCACTGTTTTTGTTGAAAAAACACAACGCATTATAAACAGATAAAGAGAGCTATGTTTCACTATATATAACTTAACAACGCACTATATTTTATATTCATATTAAAAAACTAAATCCATTTTATGTATTTCGTATTACATCCTGACAAGGATTAAATGGAAGATGAGCGTAATTTTATCTTTCTAATCCCAGTTTATCTCAATAAAAACGTTCTGTGTTGTATCTTAATTTTTTCACAAAAGAAAGTTGCTGGATTTGAAATGTAGGAGTCTAAAAGATATTTACGTGAGGAAATAGGATGCGTCAAAATGGCCAAATACCGGGTCGTAACACTACACCCGAAAACATCTCAATAGAAAAAAATAACCGCAGAAAGGAACTAAAAATAATCTCCGGAGACCTTTACCTTTCCGGATGAGTTCCCAGCTTTTCACGATCTACGAAGCATTCGTTCTCATTTTCCTCGTTCGTGAAATACTCAAGGCACAGCAAATTATCGTGAGTCACACCCACAGAAAACAAGAGATGCGTTAGATACAACTTTCCGCTGATAAAATTACGCTCATTTCCTTTAGCTTACGCTTTAAGCAAGTCTGGTGGTAATACTCCTTTCATTCCATATTTCAACTGTTTTGATTTCAGCCGTACCGCTCACCTCACTAATCAAATAATAGTCCGCATTAGATAAAAGGATACTCGGATCGAACATGTTAACGAATACGAGCTATTCTGAAAGTGAAGAAAGTCCCGCCAAGAGGAAGGAACACGTAATTGCATAAAGTTATGATCTCGACAGTAATAGCAGAATACGTAATAATATGAATAGGCCATATTCCGAACACGCAATAATGAGCATGAAAAATTATAGCTCCACCTTATAACTTCGCTGAATATTACGTGAAAATTAAATACTATCGATTTGAAACATTGCCTTAGCTTAATTATGAGATGAATCTCTTACGAATATTATAATTTTACAATGGCGCTTGAAAATTGATCACTAACCCCAGCAAACTCGTCGAGAATATCAAGACGAAAGCCAGCAAGAAGAGAAGAGACTAAAACTTTTGAAATTTGTAACTTTACGTTAATTTCGTATTTTAACATAGGTAACAATAATAACGGGTCTTCTAATTCTTAAGAGTGAACAATAGTTAAACTTGCTACTAAGAATCATCTACTGCTATTCAAGCAATGAGACAGCAATCGTTGGGATTGGATTAAATTGCTTTGTTGATAATCTTACGCAACTCCACACTTACACTTCAACTGCACTGGTTTGCTAAACTCTATACAAATAATTCATTAACATCGTACACAAATTCTTCTGTTGAGATGTCGACAGACGTTTTTACCGCTTCTTATATAATAGTTTTATTTCATCACAAGTCTATTACAATTGAAATAAACAAACGATGGGTAACAATGTTCTTCTCTTTCGCAAACAAAGGCAGAACAAATCAATTGATTATCATGAATAAATAAAGTGTCAATAAAAGAATGATTTCGGCATTGATTCTGGCGATTTAGGAATTCTAAACATTTTTTATTAGAGTATTTTGTGTAATTGAGATCCATATTGTGATAATTTCTTTTTATAGTTTTACTTTATATTTCCTTGTGCAACAGAAAGAGGGCATTTTTATGCCCGTTTAATAAATCTAATCTAATCAATTGAAAAAACAATAGCTGGTATGTCCACAGATAAGCGGACGTAGTCAGCGAAAATAAAAATTTGAAATTTTAAGAGGAGGCCCCATAGATGGCCTTTAAATGAAAAATACAAATCGCATAAAAGAAAAATCACCAATGATGTTAACGGCAAGGAAGTACATTTAGATAAGGCATTCTTCGCACTTTAATCAAGTGAACTAATCGCCTTTTTACTACTCAAAGAACTAATTCAAGGCATAGGTATCAATCGCGTGGATATCGTTGGAAAATACGAGAAAATGAACCTAAATGTGAATTTTAAGAAGTAGGAATCAGTGATTTTCCTCACGTCGTAAACGATTTCTAACGCTGATTCAGTTACTCCGATAGCAAATTCAAGGATATTCATCAACATTCAATGCACGAGAGGAATTGAGTATTTTATTCATACCGAATTAATTGTCGCTTCATAAACACACTTCATCGAAACCTACACATACAGTTAACCACTCATGGAGTGGTTGACTAGATATTCAAATAATTGCTCGTCTGTCGATTCATGATAATCAACATAAAAACGATTTTGGAAACTAACGCGTAGAAGTTACTATTAAGAAAATCATACATAATAGCAATTTTTACTTATAATACCCATGTAAAGGTATATTTGTATATGTCTATATAATTGTTCTATATGTATGTATGTATTCTTTAGTTTTATTGTATTGGAATTCTGAGCTGTAGTGCGACATTTATTGACTGTTATTTATTGTTAACTTATTGTATCTATAATGTTCACGGGAGGTTTTTGGAGGGGTTTTCCTCTCGTCTTTGGGCGAATGCCGGGCAGATGTCATAATTATTTTGTCCCCCTTGACCATTGCCACCTGGTCCACCGGCCAACTTGCAATGATATATTAAATAAATAAATGGCACGATAAAGCTATCAGACGCTGATACTTAACTATTCTATTAAGTCAACGACGGGATCAAGGTGCTGTAATTGAAATTAATATTCAATATTTATCATTACTAATGAATCCACATTTATTTTCTTTGGGGCTTCAATTTTAAGAGAAAAATAGGTAACATGGATACTGCAATCAGAGGTCCGTGTGCCAAGAAAAATTTTCAGACGTGCCACTTTGGGCACGCCATGGCCTTTGGTCGATAGGTTCGCCGCCTCTAAATTATACAATACATTTTGCGAAAGGAATGTTTGGGAAGCACCGTCAGAATTGAATTAGAATATTTGAGAGGAATCAGACTGGGGCTAGTCAAACTGTCAGGGGATCTTCTGTCTTGAAACATACACTGTGTGGCTAACCCGTTAGAGCGACCAGTTACTTTTACAGACCATTCACTTGCCCGACAACGACATTACCAGCAAAGACACTATCATCAAATCTGTCTGCATAATTACCGACGCAAGACTATACTGACAGCGGAATTCCCCATCTCGCAATTAGCCCTAAATGCTGAATGTACGTATATTTCACAACGATCAGCGGTCAGCTGAGGCAGCACGTTGCTGTAGTACACGAAATGATTTTCATGAATACGATGGCTATTGACCCAACCGGGCATTTACCCTGGCTAAACATCAGAAAAAACCCACACACAGCGCAATTATTCTAATAATATCTTCAACGATAAAGATTTATAAAAATACAATACGCAAGTAAACGAAGGGAAACAAAGCAAATGAAACGTAAAGAATTAATACTTCAACAGATGAAAGAGTGAGCTTTTCCATATATGTGTACATAAATGGTTTGGAAGAATAAAAGATACGACAATTTCAAAAATGTGACACGGGTTAGCACACATTTCAAAAATATAAATGGAAAAGAGGAGAATTGGAGATGCGAGGAAGTGTACAAACTTCAAGTGAGATCGGTTCAAACAATTAGCGATAAGTGGATACAGTTTTTATCCCCGAAAAATCCGGAATTCTCATGATTCATTTCGGAATTCCAGAGTACACAAAATCGATGCGCTGGTATTCACTCGTAGCGATAACGTACAATGTGAATGAGATCAAACGTTTTTCTTATAACTTTTAGGCTATCATAACACATCTAAAGATGCATGATGCTACTTAATAGTTTTGTTCAGATGGTGGTTTTTAAAATGAATGCCGAGGAGGCATTCAAATTTCGGTTTCCTATCATCGAAAAGATTTTCCCTAACTTATCCATAGATAGAATATGCTGTAGAATAAGATTTTGAAGGTGATAAAAAGAGTACATCTGTGATGTTTTTATCGTAATTCCCATTGAATATGGCAATGCTACTGAAATAGTAAGAGAAAAACGATGTTTACGTTATCTTACTTTTTTATTTTTTTGCTTTGTCTTTTGTACTGCACTAAGATTAGCCAACTTATCGCCAGCTGCGATCGGCTTTGATAGTAACCGTTCAAACGTAATCAACTTGGAAAAGCGAGTTTAGCTACTTATAGACACCAAAATTATTATTTCCGAGTCGTCTTATGTATTTTCTAAACCTGCTGAACTCTATGATCGATTTAATAATACGTAGATGTATAGTTAAACAACTTAAGTAATAAAAATTATTCGAAAATGAAGAATCTTCTCGACGACAATTCGGGATCGACCAAATATGCACAGACGAATTCCTTGAATTCACCATTTCATTTTTATCGCCAAAACTCATTTCTTCCTATTGGTCTTCATCATAAAATTTTCTCCTCTACAAAGATATTTAAAATTTGATAAACTCACATCATCACATAATAACTGATATTCGTTGCATTGCTTCATTGAGATGAAATTTAAACGCTTATTGATAAATAGTTGTTTTCCTTTTATTTCCTTCGGCGCACATTGGTGTTTCGTACCAAGATGAATGCTTTCGGAAGGCATAAGAGGAATTTTTAAGGCGGAAAAAAGACTTTGAAACGGCTAACATTGAGTTGCGCGAACAGAAAGATTAAGTCCAGATAAGAAAGAGATAATACACGAAGGATGATTCACTAAAGAACAATCGATTTAGACGCCGCGTTTTCGCGGACAGGAAGTTCTGCACTTAAAAGGATAGCGCTAATCAAAATGTTCTTCACACGGAAGTGCATTCGCGTGCTGTTTCCGCGTCTTTGAAACGGGAGTAAGATATTTATTTTTATTCTGAATGGCAACCTGCTTTACGTAATGAAAGGCGTCAAACAAAGACTGCTACTTATGCGAACTTCAAGATGAACATGCAAGCGTTCTAGCTTACAGAGCATGATGATGAAATTAGGCATCGTAACCTAGCCTTTAGATTCTCGTCATGGTGCGCACAACTGGATAATATGCGAAATCTCACTTTAGTATTTTTGTACTACCAATAAATCTAGTCAAATGACGCGGGTTACGTTTCTAGCCTTTGTTTACTTATTAAATTATTTATTTACTAGTAAACGCCCCCGTCAAGCATGACGGGACTTAATTTAGTTTAAAAATATATCTATTATCGTATATATCTGGTCCTTCTAAGGAAAAAAAGAATTCTGCCGTAAGATAATAACTCAATAGATTTGATCAATAGTCATGAAAACGTAATTTACGTACATCTCTTATGGAAACGTAATTTCTGCTCCTGGGTTCGAACCCGGGCCTTTACAGAGTTGAAAATAGCTTCCTGGGGGTTTCAGCATCGTAGAAACACAATGCAGTTTGTTTCAGATCTCTAAGTCAAGCCGTTTCTGAGATAAATAGGGGGACGGACAGACATTTGCTTTTTATATATATGATTATTTTTAAAGGCAATGACAGCGCAGTGAGACGGCTGGACGAGAGAAGTGCGGTGGCCTGGGTGGGGCAGGGTTTTTTGGGCATTTGAGACGAATGACGTCAGTTGGCCGGGTTTCGACGACGCCTCATTAATTAGAAACCCTGCATGAAATTGAATTTGCAGGAATTATAACTTAAATTAGCAAGCTATTTTTATAAATTTTGTTTTACTCAAAAAACAAAGATTCCTGCGGATAAAGTCCAAAAGGACCAGGGGATGCAATGAACATATTCCCCAAACAAGGGGAAGCAAAATCTGTTTTTGTTGGTATATTACCAAGATGGTTTAGCCGCCTCCAAATTTTTAAATTTTTAACAGAACCAAATCTATCATTTAATATTTTTAACCCAATAGGTTAATATTTATTTATTTACCTATTTATTGATACATCTATTTAACTATCAAAGAATTTATATACTCCTTTTAGCATGATGTAAGAAGCATTTAATTGCTGGGTTTATTTTAATTTTTATTGTTATAAGATTTTAATCGCTATTTAAAATAAACACTTCAAA
>KZ308407.1:1056578-1100210 GCA_000376725.2 Ladona fulva | reverse complement strand
GACAAAAATACGACGAGAAGGCATTCAATCTTACGAAGCATCACATCTCCAGCGAAACGATCGCAGGCCGCGCTGTGTAATACGTTACCCCATAATAATTTTTTTTCTTGTATTTTTTATAAACTTAGAAATTTTGTATTTAAACAGAAAATAAATTCACTATTTTCTCAGAAACTTTCCCGCTTGTATCTTTCAGAGCAATTAAGACGAAAAATGGCTGGCGACTAGTTTCTTCAGTGCGTTTTCTCAAAAACTCTCGACCTCTCCAATAATTACTATTGAATATTTTCCTCAAAAATGTTTGTCTGCCAAATTAATAATACGAACGGAGAGTGAATAATTTGAAACAGACTTTAACGTTAAAGATTCCTCGCTTCTTAAATTAGAGAGCTAATGGCACCCATTCAAACTTTACCGGAACAAAATCCATGACTTTTTTTGAAGTTAAAATTTTTTGTTTTTTTCTGCGATTGTGTTCATAATTAATCTAAAATAAATCGCTTTGTTATTTCCAACTTTACTTTCACTCAATACTGAAAATTTTTTAAACGATTTGACTTTATATTTTAATGCAAATGTTGCAACAGAGCAAGTTTCTACCTTAGGAAATAACGGGAAGCTGTCCATCATCCTATTCCGTATTGGGTCCCTTAAAAAAAAGAGAAAATGCCACCTTCGCGCTCACTCTAACCCGCAAACATTTTGTGAACAGATAGCAGAAGCTGAATTCTGAAAGTTTTATCTCGGAAATATTTTTCAAGGAACTCATTATTCTAAAATTTTGCTGTTTCCCGCAATTCATCATTCTGATCTGGGCTAATGCAGTGCGAAAATTGAGTATCATGCTTGGCTTTGCAGGTGAAGATTACCTAAGATTTGCAACGTCTTTTTCATACCTGTAATTTTAGAGAAAACTCTGAGGCACTGATTTTGTCACAAATTACCGTTCCAAATATTTATTAACTTCTACTGAAACAAAAATGGGGTAAATTTTGGAAATATAAACTTAATTATTTTTAGGCTTCCATATCAGTGGACTTGACGTTAATGTTCATTTTCAGGAATGGAAGTGATAACGATTTATAGTCTCTTTTAGTGTAAGGTTCCTTATCTAGTTGCTTATCAGAATGAACAGAATTGCTTTCATTTTTTCTGATCGTGAGATCAATAGCAGTTACTTGTTAACTACGGAACAATAAAGAAGTCTTCAGGAGGTGCTTTACGGTGCAGCGCTTTCATTTGATCGCAGCAAAGATTACTATAAATATGACCCTCACTCGCTTACTTAACCTTGCTCATGAACCGTATAAATATCTCAGGGATAGCATTGAAATTCATCGAAAGTAGCAAAGGTAACTCGTCCTTGAAACAACGCACCTTATGGATAGAATTGCATTTATATGTGGCACCAATGTGGTTACTGGCTACTCGCTACACTGCCCGGCAATTCTGTCTTCAACTACATGTATTCCCACACACAAAATAAAGAAAAATAAAATAGATGTAATGAAAAATTGATGCAAATTATTCTCAGAATGGTATTAGAAGTGCCAAAAATTGCATGAGTGCCCCAAAGTACTTCCTACTAAGTAAGGAATTTAGACAGCGCTCAACGTTGTAAGATTTAGGGTCACCACGCCGGGAAGAAGAAATCAGTGATTTTTACATGTCGAATCCCTTTCCTGAATTATAGACAAGTCGACATTCATGTCATATGCGATCTATGATTTATTTATTCTTGATCAAAGTTATCTTTATCTTTCCAATGAAAAACAAAGTTTGTAATTAATTCGGATTTTCTATCCTAAAATTAATGGAATTTCATGATGTTATAATTTTCCCTTTTCTATAAAGAGAAAGACAAACAATTCCACACAACCATCAAACTTTCCACTAAAAGTAAAAAATTTATAGATAGTTATTATTGAAAGGTGAGCCAGTAACTTCTCGAGAAACTGTCCATGAACCATTATCAGATCAAAAAGTAAATTTAGATATTTAAGAGTGGGAGGAAACATAAGTCCCATTTTCGAAATTTTTAAATACCTAAGGCTTATGCCCATTGTACGACCCCTGAGCACGCCTATGCCTGGATTCGTGATGAGGAGAGCGACTTGGCAGTTTCGCGCGCTTCGAATCTTTCGCAAACGCCATTCATGTCCGACGGGGAGAGACTGGTCGCGGGTGATCGGGCATGCGGCTATTTGCACGGGGAGAATAAGGTTTTTGTCGTTTATACACGAATGGGCACGTTCTGGTCGCTTACCGCCCGGGAGAAACTTATTGGGACCGTTCCAATTTCTTTCGGCGACTTCTTTATCCTACATCTTTCTCTCCTGAGATTTCGGCATCGAGTATAAGGTGCAGTTTTAACAGGGGAAGAGGATCGTGGGAAGAATTCCGATGGAGGACATGCACTTTTCATGTTTCGTTCCCTTGAGAATTGCCGACGCAGAGTGCGATTCTCTATTGTTACTTTAATGAAGGGAATTGAAAATTGGAGCGAGCATGTTCAATTGTTGGGGGTATCAGAGCCAATGGGAATTGGAGAATCAACAATGGTTGCTCGAGATTACTCGGTCTGTTAGAAAAGCAGAGAAATCATGGCTTTACAGAAACATCCTTACTTATACTTTCGAACGGCTATTAGCAATATTCACTACTGTTAGTCACCTAAAACGCCAAATGAAAATGTCCTCAGAAGAACTCTATTTCTTCTTAAGATTTAAATGCACAATTACAACGGTTTTCCATATTTTCTCATGAAAAACCAATGTCAATTTCCAAGTTAACCAATGGCCAATGCAATTACTAAAATTAGCCATATATAAGGTTGTCATATCCCGATGAAAGCAAACCGGGACATTTTAAATTTTGTAGTCAAGTTAAACAGTAACAACCGGGTCGTTGTTTTAAAACTTTTTTTTAGCCATTCCTATTAGTTTGATATTCCCAAATAGCGATTGTGCAACGTCGCAGTGTCATTTAATTTAGCCTTCCAATCATTTTTCTTTCCTATATCCGATTAGAGGATTAAAAACACTCCGTAAGCCGTCTCTCGGCAAGCAAGAAAACTCGCGCTCAGAGACAATCGGTAATCCGGAGCTTCCCGTTTGTCTCTGAGCGCGAGTTCCGCTTTCCGAAAGACGGCTTACAGAGTGTTTTTAAACCTCTAATTCATAAACAGCCGCGTTCCAACCTTCTTTTTCTTCCTATATCCGAGTATCACGATTTTTACTGGATCAGAGTTCTCATCCAAATCGGGACAAAATGGGACCATATATCTAAACCGGGACAGTCTCAGTCAAAACGGGACGCATGGTAAGCATAATTATAATCGAATCTTTTTAATTAACACCCCAATTATGCACTTCATTAAACGACAGCCCTAAATCAAAGTTCGACCCCTTTTCTCTGTTTCCTATAATTTGACAATATACACCTGAAAAATCATTATCACACCATATGGTCAAGGTTTTGTTCAATCGCTACATCTAAATATAGAGAACAATTTTTTGCGTAATACTTCGCGTCGTATACCATTACTGTACTAGAAATGTTTACTGTCGACTTCCAGCTAATTATGCAAGGTGCATGCATGAATACGTGAGGCAGTGACGTAACAAGTATGATGCATCACGTGTACTACCATGCGATTCCGAAGTAAACATTTCACGTAACTGAAAAGCCTTTTCTGAACGTCAAACTTAACTAAGCTTTTCTGAGAATATTCAAAGCATAGGAAACTTTGTCTACTTTGAAAACAATTTTATAAGACTTCCGTTTATTTTGGAGAGACTCATCAAATGAGAATCACGTACCGTTTTAACGAAATACAAATTTCCTATATTAACTGGTATTTTTCAAGGTATGATTATCATTCAATCGGGCGCGCAAACTGGGGGTGGCTGACGTGCTTAAGCCCCCCAAAGTTTCTACTATAAGTACGTCTACTTAAAGTACTTATTCAGAAGCAAATTCTCAAGGGTCTTATCAATAAATATTTGGACGCTTAAAACACTTTCTTGGGCAATACTTCCCATGTATGAGAAACGATTAATTTGCACTACAACGTTAATAGAAGATTATTTGTTACGTGGTTCAGCGCCCGAAGCGAAAATTTTGGATGTGCCCCTGCATTCAATACTTGCTTTCGTGAGAACCTATCGCTCTTCCTTGTGCAGAAAAAATTACCACCAGTCGCATCATCTCGTAATTCGCCAAAACCTGCTTCGCAAACCCCAAGACAAGTGCTGAATTTCACTCGTGGGTAAGTATACGTTGTTTAGTAAAAAAGAAACCATTTTTCCGCCATGTTCGCAGATTTTCTCCACAACAAGCAGCGCATTTGAGTGGAGCTGAAAGTTCGAATGCTGCGCAACTTCGGCATCGATTTTCTGCACATAAAAACATACAATTTTTTAAATTTCCTCTATGGAAAAAAACACATCGCTATTGTAATCCGTTTCTTGTCTGATACATTAAGGACGAATATTTCCCCAATAACGGCACCATCCATGCTATCTAGGCATAATAAAGAAAGGGAGGGGACGAATTTTTTAAGAAAGTATTATTGTCCGAAGTCTAAGAAGGCTGTTCCGAGCACTAAAAATGTTTGGTAGAAATAATACTCACTTCAAATCAAAATAATGAGATTATATTGTATTTTGAAACGTGTCATTAAATATCAGGAAGAGAAAAGAACTTCTCATGATGCTACTTTTGAAGGGGGTATGTGTCCCTTGACCGCCTATCCCATCGAATACGCTTCTGAACAGCACTATATATGTATAACGAATATAGAAAGTGAGAAAACGTAAAAATAAGTTAGTGCATCGTGGTTGTTTTAAGACAAATTGTAAGTCAATAGCAAATTAAAAGCTAGTAAGTATCAACCCCTAAATCCGGCGATTGAAATTATATGTGATTTTTCACTACAGTAATTTTGTCCAAAAAATAAATAAATGAAAAACGATCATGCTAGATTTTAAATCTTAGTTTCCCCGTTCCACTTAGGTTGAATACATTTTGACAACCAAACATAGATAAAAAAAAATATTCAAATTTCTAACAGACATAAAAAGAAGGTGTGAGGGAAGTATTTATCGGGACACATCCGAATCGCGATATGAAAGAGAAGGATTTTGAAGTCTGCAAACGAATTGTGAACATGTTCACGTAATGAAAATCAGCTAGCACAAGAAGAATTATACCTTTGAAGGAGTATTTTTGCGGCCTAGCAGAACCGAGTAAATAGACGAGTAAGAATTCGAGAAGAAGTGGTACTTGACTGGGACTCGAACCCAGATATTCCACTTTCTTGCACTTTTTTCGGGAGTCTTTGTATGCAAGGTGAGTGGATGTCGAGGAAAGTGGAAAATTTAGGTTCGTGTCCCAGTCAGGTCCGCATTTTCCCTTCTGTCAATCAATTTTTTTCGGCAGCACGCTTCCTCTTGCTCGCATCGTGTTCTTCCGCCAAACCTTTCCTTAATTGTGTTTTTTTTATGGCAAACAGACTTTCTAAAATGATAAACAAACAAAAAAAAGCTGATAAAACAGCATGGAATTTTATTACAAAGCCTCCACCTTGATAGACAATAACTTGTCCTCTTGTTGAGATTTATTCACAACAGAGAAAAGCCGAATGAAATTTTCGTGGGATTTGTTGTGTACATTGTTGATTTATTACTTGAGAATTTTTCAATCAAAATTATTAGATCTATTACGTTTCAATAACTCGTGGGAACATGATTTACATAACTTTATATAGCATATATTTATTTATTAATAATACATCAACATACAGCACTAGGCTAATTACGATTGACGATCAACAATAATGATAATAAAATTGATCAACAAATTTAAACAATAATATAAATAATAAAACAATGATATAAATAACAAAACAATAACAAAATTAAAGAGATCAACGTTACAGATATCCAAATCCGTCTCTTGCAATCATTGTTACAATTGATTTTGTTTGACTTTGTTGTCACGTAATGTATGATTGTACAGCTACAATGTTACACAGTTTTAGAATAACTGCGTGTATAAAACTATTACATGTTAAAATTCGCCTCTTGAAACATCTACCACCCTATTTCCTATCAATAATAAAAGTGTTAGAACTGCGAGGTATGCAGCGAAGGTCCTGATCCTAACCAGCCTTCGCGACAGTAAGCTATAAGAATTCTCAAATTTTCACCGATGAGATTTCAAAACGCCGATATCTCTCGCAAGTGACTCACCGAAAATTTCACTTGCGTACGCCCTAACGTAGATGCTGAACTGGCGTGAGTCAGCTGAGAACCTTTGAGGTAGCTCGTTCGAATTCCGCGCAGGGCACTGGAATAAATTTTAACCCGACAGTGAAGCTGTCGTCCGAGATAACAAAGTTACTTTTGTTATGGAGGATCCATCTCGGTATCTTTGTANGGGACGGACAGACATTTGCTTTTTATATATATGATTATTTTTAAAGGCAATGACAGCGCAGTGAGACGGCTGGACGAGAGAAGTGCGGTGGCCTGGGTGGGGCAGGGTTTTTTGGGCATTTGAGACGAATGACGTCAGTTGGCCGGGTTTCGACGACGCCTCATTAATTAGAAACCCTGCATGAAATTGAATTTGCAGGAATTATAACTTAAATTAGCAAGCTATTTTTATAAATTTTGTTTTACTTAAAAAACAAAGATTCCTGCGGATAAAGTCCAAAAGGACCAGGGGATGCAATGAACATATTCCCCAAACAAGGGGAAGCAAAATCTGTTTTTGTTGGTATATTACCAAGATGGTTTAGCCGCCTCCAAATTTTTAAATTTTTAACAGAACCAAATCTATCATTTAATATTTTTAACCCAATAGGTTAATATTTATTTATTTACCTATTTATTGATACATCTATTTAACTATCAAAGAATTTATATACTCCTTTTAGCATGATGTAAGAAGCATTTAATTGCTGGGTTTATTTTAATTTTTATTGTTATAAGATTTTAATCGCTATTTAAATTAAACACTTCAAATGGATAAAGTACTGATAGGCACAGCACCGTCAGAATTGAATTAGAATATTTGAGAGGAATCAGACTGGGGCTAGTCAAACTGTCAGGGGATCTTCTGTCTTGAAACATACACTGTGTGGCTAACCCGTTAGAGCGACCAGTTACTTTTACAGACCATTCACTTGCCCGACAACGACATTACCAGCAAAGACACTATCATCAAATCTGTCTGCATAATTACCGACGCAAGACTATACTGACAGCGGAATTCCCCATCTCGCAATTAGCCCTAAATGCTGAATGTACGTATATTTCACAACGATCAGCGGTCAGCTGAGGCAGCACGTTGCTGTAGTACACGAAACGATTTTCATGAATACGATGGCTATTGACCCAACCGGGCATTTACCCTGACTAAACATCTGAAAAAACCTACACAGCGCAATTATTCTAATAATATCGTCAACGATAAAGATTTATAAAAATACAATACGCAAGTAAACGAAGGGAAACAAAGCAAATGAAACGTAAAGAATTAATACTTCAACAGATGAAAGAGTGAGCTTTTCCATATATGTGTACATAAATGGTTTGGAAGAATAAAAGATACGACAATTTCAAAAATGTGACACGGGTTAGCACACATTTCAAAAATATAAATGGAAAAGAGGAGAATTGGAGATGCGAGGAAGTGTACAAACTTCAAGTGAGATCGGTTCAAACAATTAGCGATAAGTGGATACAGTTTTTATCCCCGAAAAATCCGGAATTCTCATGATTCATTTCGGAATTCCAGAGTACACAAAATCGATGCGCTGGTATTCACTCGTAGCGATAACGTACAATGTGAATGAGATCAAACGTTTTTCTTATAACTTTTAGGCTATCATAACACATCTAAAGATGCATGATGCTACTTAATAGTTTTGTTCAGATGGTGGTTTTTAAAATGAATGCCGAGGAGGCATTCAAATTTCGGTTTCCTATCATCGAAAAGATTTTCCCTAACTTATCCATAGATAGAATATGCTGTAGAATAAGATTTTGAAGGTGATAAAAAGAGTACATCTGTGATGTTTTTATCGTAATTCCCATTGAATATGGCAATGCTACTGAAATAGTAAGAGAAAAACGATGTTTACGTTATCTTACTTTCCTATTTTATTGCTTTGTCTTTTGTACTGCACTAAGATTAGCCAACTTATCGCCAGCTGCGATCGGCTTTGATACTAACCGTTCAAACGTAATCAACTTGGAAAAGCGAGTTTAGCTACTTTTTGACACCAAAATTATTATTTCCGAGTCGTCTTCTGTATTTTCTAAACTTGCTGAACTCTACGATCGATTTAATAATACGTAGATGTATAGTCAAACAACTTAAGTAATAAAAATTATTCGAAAATGAAGAATCTTCTCGACGACAATTCGGGATCGACCAAATATGCGCAGACGAATTCCTTGAATTCACCATTTCATTTTTATCGCCAAAACTCATTTCTTCCTATTGGTCTTCATCATAAAATTTTCTCCTCTACAAAGATATTTAAAATTTGATAAACTCACATCATCACATAATAACTGATATTCGTTGCATTGCTTCATTGAGATGAAATTTAAACGCTTATTGATTAAATAGTTGTTTTCCTTTTATTTCCTTCGGCGCACATTGGTGTTTCGTACCAAGATGAATGCTTTCGGAAGGCATAAGAGGAATTTTTAAGGCGGAAAAAAACTTTGAAACGGCTAACATTGAGTTGCGCGAACAGAAAGATTAAGTCCAGATAAGAAAGAGATAATACACGAAGGATGATTCACTAAAGAACAATCGATTTAGACGCCGCGTTTTCGCGGACAGGAAGTTCTGCACTTAAAAGGATAGCGCTAATCAAAATGTTCTTCACACGGAAGTGCATTCGCGTGCTGTTTCCGCGTCTTTGAAACGGGAGTAAGATATTTATTTTTATTCTGAATGGCAACCTGCTTTACGTAATGAAAGGCGTCAAACAAAGACTGCTACTTATGCGAACTTCAAGATGAACATGCAAGCGTTCTAGCTTACAGAGCATGATGATGAAATTAGGCATCGTAACCTAGCCTTTAGATTCTCGTCATGGTGCGCACAACTGGATAATATGCGAAATCTCACTTTAGTATTTTTGTACTACCAATAAATCTAGTCAAATGACGCGGGTTACGTTTCTAGCCTTTGTTTACTTATTAAATTATTTATTTACTAGTAAACGCCCCCGTCAAGCATGACGGGACTTAATTTAGTTTAAAAATATATCTATTATCGTATATATCTGGTCCTCCTTGGCCAGGAACAGTCCGTCGTAAGATCATAATAACTCAATATATTTCTTACCATTTTTTATGATATTTTCAACTGTTTTCAAGTGTTGTCATGAAAGCCTACCTTACGTAGATTTCTTATAGAAAAATATAAGAACTGGTTATCCCCGTGTACTTATACAAGAAATCAACTTATATGAAATCAACATTGAACAATGGCCTTAGTCGACAAAGGGATGGGTTGTTTATTTCNTCTTTCGCAAACGCCATTCATGTCCGACGGGGAGAGACTGGTCGCGGGTGATCGGGCATGCGGCTATTTGCACGGGGAGAATAAGGTTTTTGTCGTTTATACACGAATGGGCACGTTCTGGTCGCTTACCGCCCGGGAGAAACTTATTGGGACCGTTCCAATTTCTTTCGGCGACTTCTTTATCCTACATCTTTCTCTCCTGAGATTTCGGCATCGAGTATAAGGTGCAGTTTTAACAGGGGAAGAGGATCGTGGGAAGAATTCCGATGGAGGACATGCACTTTTCATGTTTCGTTCCCTTGAGAATTGCCGACGCAGAGTGCGATTCTCTATTGTTACTTTAATGAAGGGAATTGAAAATTGGAGCGAGCATGTTCAATTGTTGGGGGTATCAGAGCCAATGGGAATTGGAGAATCAACAATGGTTGCTCGAGATTACTCGGTCTGTTAGAAAAGCAGAGAAATCATGGCTTTACAGAAACATCCTTACTTATACTTTCGAACGGCTATTAGCAATATTCACTACTGTTAGTCACCTAAAACGCCAAATGAAAATGTCCTCAGAAGAACTCTATTTCTTCTTAAGATTTAAATGCACAATTACAACGGTTTTCCATATTTTCTCATGAAAAACCAATGTCAATTTCCAAGTTAACCAATGGCCAATGCAATTACTAAAATTAGCCATATATAAGGTTGTCATATCCCGATGAAAGCAAACCGGGACATTTTAAATTTTGTAGTCAAGTTAAACAGTAACAACCGGGTCGTTGTTTTAAAACTTTTTTTTAGCCATTCCTATTAGTTTGATATTCCCAAATAGCGATTGTGCAACGTCGCAGTGTCATTTAATTTAGCCTCCCAATCATTTTTCTTTCCTATATCCGATTAGAGGATTAAAAACACTCCGTAAGCCGTCTCTCGGCAAGCAAGAAAACTCGCGCTCAGAGACAATCGGTAATCCGGAGCTTCCCGTTTGTCTCTGAGCGCGAGTTCCGCTTTCCGAAAGACGGCTTACAGAGTGTTTTTAAACCTCTAATTCATAAACAGCCGCGTTCCAACCTTCTTTTTCTTCCTATATCCGAGTATCACGATTTTTACTGGATCAGAGTTCTCATCCAAATCGGGACAAAATGGGACCATATATCTAAACCGGGACAGTCTCAGTCAAAACGGGACGCATGGTAAGCATAATTATAATCGAATCTTTTTAATTAACACCCCAATTGTGCACTTCATTAAACGACAGCCCTAAATCAAAGTTCGACAATTTTTTGCGTAATACTTCGCGTCGTATACCATTACTGTACTAGAAATGTTTACTGTCGACTTCCAGCTAATTATGCAAGGTGCATGCATGAATACGTGAGGCAGTGACGTAACAAGTATGATGCATCACGTGTACTACCATGCGATTCCGAAGTAAACATTTCACGTAACTGAAAAGCCTTTTCTGAACGTCAAACTTAACTAAGCTTTTCTGAGAATATTCAAAGCATAGGAAACTTTGTCTACTTTGAAAACAATTTTATAAGACTTCCGTTTATTTTGGAGAGACTCATCAAATGAGAATCACGTACCGTTTTAACGAAATACAAATTTCCTATATTAACTGGTATTTTTCAAGGTATGATTATCATTCAATCGGGCGCGCAAACTGGGGGTGGCTGACGTGCTTAAGCCCCCCAAAGTTTCTACTATAAGTACGTCTACTTAAAGTACTTATTCAGAAGCAAATTCTCAAGGGTCTTATCAATAAATATTTGGACGCTTAAAACACTTTCTTGGGCAATACTTCCCATGTATGAGAAACGATTAATTTGCACTACAACGTTAATAGAAGATTATTTGTTACGTGGTTCAGCGCCCGAAGCGAAAATTTTGGATGTGCCCCTGCATTCAATACTTGCTTTCGTGAGAACCTATCGCTCTTCCTTGTGCAGAAAAAATTACCACCAGTCGCATCATCTCGTAATTCGCCAAAACCTGCTTCGCAAACCCCAAGACAAGTGCTGAATTTCACTCGTGGGTAAGTATACGTTGTTTAGTAAAAAAGAAACCATTTTTCCGCCATGTTCGCAGATTTTCTCCACAGCAAGCAGCGCATTTGAGTGGAGCTGAAAGTTCGAATGCTGCGCAACTTCGGCATCGATTTTCTGCACATAAAAACATACAATTTTTTAAATTTCCTCTATGGAAAAAAACACATCGCTATTGTAATCCGTTTCTTGTCTGATACATTAAGGACGAATATTTCCCCAATAACAGCACCATTCATGCTATCTAGGCATAATAAAGAAAGGGAGGGGACGAATTTTTTAAGAAAGTATTATTGTCCGAAGTCTAAGAAGGCTGTTCCGAGCACTAAAAATGTTTGGTAGAAATAATACTCACTTCAAATCAAAATAATGAGATTATATTGTATTTTGAAACGTGTCATTAAATAGCAAGAAGAGAAAAAAACTGCTCATGATGCTACTTTTGAAGGGGGTATGTGTCCCTTGACCGCCTATCCCATCGAATACGCTTCTGAACAGCACTATATATGTATAACGAATATAGAAAGTGAGAAAACGTAAAAATAAGTTAGTGCATCGTGGTTGTTTTAAGACAAATTGTAAGTCAATAGCAAATTAAATGCTAGTAAGTATCAACCCCTAAATCCGGCGATTGAAATTATATGTGATTTTTCACTACAGTAATTTTGTCCAAAAAATAAATAAATGAAAAACGATCATGCTAGATTTTAAATCTTAGTTTCCCCGTTCCACTTAGGTTGAAAACATTTTGACAGCCAAACATAGATAAAAAAAATATTCAAATTTCTAACAGACATAAAAAGAAGGTGTGAGGGAAGTATTTATCGGGACACATCCGAATCGCGATATGAAAGAGAAGGACTATTAAGTCTGCAAACGAATTCTGAACATGTTCACGTAATGAAAATCAGCTAGCACAAGAACAATTATATCTTTGAAGGAGTATTTTTGCGGCCTAGCAGAACCGAGTAAATAGACGAGTAAGAATTCGAGAAGAAGTGGTACTTGACTGGGACTCGAACCCAGATATTCCACTTTCTTGCACTTTTTTCGGGAGTCTTTGTATGCAAGGTGAGTGGATGTCGAGGAAAGTGGAAAATTTAGGTTCGTGTCCCAGTCAGGTCCGCATTTTCCCTTCTGTCAATCAATTTTTTTCGGCAGCACGCTTCCTCTTGCTCGCATCGTGTTCTTCCGCCAAACCTTTCCTTAATTGTGTTTTTTTTATGGCAAACAGACTTTCTAAAATGATAAACAAACAAAAAAAAGCTGATAAAACAGCATGGAATTTTATTACAAAGCCTCCACCTTGATAGACAATAACTTGTCCTCTTGTTGAGATTTATTCACAACAGAGAAAAGCCGAATGAAATTTTCGTGGGATTTGTTGTGTACATTGTTGATTTATTACTTGAGAATTTTTCAATCAAAATTATTAGATCTATTACGTTTCAATAACTCGTAGGAACATGATTTACATAACTTTATATAGCATATATTTATTTATTAATAATACATCAACATACAGCACTAGGCTAATTACGATTGACGATCAACAATAATGATAATAAAATTGATCAACAAATTTAAACAATAATATAAATAATAAAACAATGATATAAATAACAAAACAATAACAAAATTAAAGAGATCAACGTTACAGATATCCAAATCCGTCTCTTGCAATCATTGTTACAATTGATTTTGTTTGACTTTGTTGTCACGTAATGTATGATTGTACAGCTACAATGTTACACAGTTTTAGAATAACTGCGTGTATAAAACTATTACATGTTAAAATTCGCCTCTTGAAACATCTACCACCCTATTTCCTATCAATAATAAAAGTGTTAGAACTGCGAGGTATGCAGCGAAGGTCCTGATCCTAACCAGCCTTCGCGACAGTAAGCTATAAGAATTCTCAAATTTTCACCGATGAGATTTCAAAACGCCGATATCTCTCGCAAGTGACTCACCGAAAATTTCACTTGCGTACGCCCTAACGTAGATGCTGAACTGGCGTGAGTCAGCTGAGAACCTTTGAGGTAGCTCGTTCGAATTCCGCGCAGGGCACTGGAATAAATTTTAACCCGACAGTGAAGCTGTCGTCCGAGATAACAAAGTTACTTTTGTTATGGAGGATCCATCTCGGTATCTTTGTAAGATGTAAAATAACCTACTTTGGTGGATGAATAAATTACGAAATTTATTTATGTACAACAAATTTCACAGTAACTTTTTGAAAAAAAGGGTTTCGATTATTAAATAAAAATATCAATTTTAAATATTAACAAAATATATGTCAATTTAATATTTACATAAATATATGTCAATTAAAGAAAATATTTGATTTGTTATTGTTATTTTTTGATGGAAAATATCAGTCTCCCGATCTTTTCCACTTTTTACCATAAGAGTTTCACAAGATCAGCTTACGTTTTCCTTCGTCCACACTTTTCCTAACCTACAGCTCCTTTCTTTTCCTAACTCCTAATTCCTTCATAGCATGCAAAATCTTTACCCAACACACATTCTTTTGCCGTCACAACGCGATACTTTGTTCTTTTGATCCTCGAAAATGGTTTTCATTGGCTTACCTTCCCAATTTCGTAATTACTACTACCATACATTTTGAACCCTTTAAACTCCTGAAATAACTAATTCGTGCTGTATTTGAACTTAATATTAGCTCTTTTAGCTATGAATAACTAAAATATTAAGTAATTATATACAGAGCATTCATCGAGTTCGTCGGCAATTTAAAACAGTCATAATTTTGTATGTAATGAGACACGCAGAATCAATACAAAGCATAAGAAAATAGACGTGTCTGATCTTTTGTCTGCAGAAATTTAACAATGAATTCTTTATTTTTGAGGATCTAAACTAGAACGAAAAGTAAATTGTTAATTCCTTCCATTGGTTGGAAGCAGTAAAATCCAACACAGCTGTACGAAAAAAACACGAAGGAATTCCACATCGAAGTTATTTTCCCATTACCTTTCTCTTCCAGGGAAGACATGGGAATTCAAAGATACTTTGAATGAAATGTAGGTAATTTTTAATTTTAATTTCTAACAAAATTTCTTAAGATAAAAAAATCAGATACACCAAAATTTATAATCCCTTTACAGACTCTATTTCATTTTACTACCAAGGTAACAACTATTTGAAACACATTAACGAAAACCTTTATAGTAATAAAACATTAATTTTATTTACAATTTTTGCTTACACTACTGTTTCACATGAGAAACAACGTAATAATGCAAATTGGGATGAGACATGGCTGAAAAATAACCGAATCTTAGCAAAACTAATCCTTAATTAGAAATTAACATATTCCATGGGAGATTTCCCTGGTGCGGCTCCTGTTAAATATTTCGCTGCAATGAAATGCAATTAAAACTTTGCGCGCAAAACAGCTTCAAAGTTTCCATCTCCAGTAGCCCTGAGACTTCCAAGAAACGTTTTTATAGAAACCGCGCAACAGAACCAGTACCGGAGGCCAGTTCAACTGTCTTTTTTTCTTTTGTTGCGGCTTAAGGCGCTGTTTTACTAAAGTTCAGTTAATCCTAATTAATGATCTCTCTAGTACATATGAATACCTCTCTCTCAAATTCCTCAGTAAAAATTAAAATAAGAGCTGGAGATGGTCAAACCAGTCATGTTTCCGGGAGCATCCTCTCTAAACGAGGTCACTCGAATACGAGAAACAAGGGTTTTATTTGCCAAAGGAAGAACATTTCAATTTCTTAACCCCAGGCGTCGACGTTTTAAGGATCAAAACTAAAAAGAGGGTAAACTTTCCAAAAATGATTCATCTTCCAAAGAGAGAATTCCTGAAACAAGATTCCTTAATGTAGGTTCTGTTATATTTTACCGTTACAGCTGAAAATTTCGGGACAAAGAAACAGGGGTGGATCGAAGTTAGTTACTAACATACCCGTGTATCGGATATTAAACAAAATTCAGTATTCGCATACACAGAAAGAAGCAGCTTCAATATGCAGGTTGACGGGAGCGATACAAAAATTCTTGACTAAATTTTCTTTGGGTGACCTAACATAGAACACCAGAAATAATTTTTTATAATTTAGCTGTTTTTTACTGTAAACTACTACTGTGTGAAAATCGTAAATACCAAATTTAAATTAATTTTAACACGGTAATGAAGCTGTAGTCCGAGAGAACTGAATGACTTTTGCAATGGAGGATACATCTCTGTGTACAGAGCATCTTACGAAGGTACACCTTCGCACAGAATAACCTACAGTGGTGGATGAACAAATTGTGAAAATGGTTTATCTATTCAACGTTTAAAGTAACACGAATAACGAAACAAAGGGTTCAAAAATGCTGTTCAACATATAAAAATGTGACTACAGTCTTTGGATTGCGAATTTTAATTTATTTCAAAAGTTTCGATTTGTAGAGAAGGTACAATGTGGTTTACTCTTAAATAAATGTTGAGCATTACTGTTCATGCTCGAATCTCTAGTCCTATAAATAAGTTTTTGCTCTACTAAATTATTCTAATTTTCATTTAAGAATCAATTCTTCGACTTAACCGGTTAATAAGTTAATTAACCGATTAACAGGTTAACCAGTTAAAATTTAAAAGATTTTTTAGCTACCTTTTCCTTAAATTTTAACATATTTAGAAGTTATGTACAATACCGTTAACCTAAATAACTTCGTCATAATCACGCGACTTCATATCCGAAATGATTCGCCGAGGATTATTTTCCTTCCTTATTTTTTTGGATTATGATATATCCTACTTAAAACAAGTCGCTTTATTTGCTAAAAAAGACTCGCTCCGTCCTCGCATCGGACTATAGGCAGACGCTGTTGTCGATGGCTCGATTGAGGGGACGCAACAAACAAATCACGGACATTGAAAATCTTCTCCTTATATTGTTTAGATAACTAAATGGAGAATATTTTCTAAACGAGAATATTTCATCACTAGCTGCCATTGCCATCTAAAACGACGGCGACATTTCCTGTTCAGTAATCTGCATCGTACGAAGCCCCAGGAGTCCAAAGCAACTGATGAGCCAATAGAATGTTTCGCTAGAATACATGAGTATTTTTTATTTTCTAAAGGCTTCGTTCATTCATTAAAATACGTAAATGGGAAGCGATTCCCATTATTCAATTTAATCGACGACTACAACAGTAATTTATCTAATAATTGCGAGCTTTTGCATTCTGCGATCCGAAATGTCACTGATTTGCCATTTACTTCAAAATTCATTGCACATTTCTTATTATTCACGGTAACCACGGTACTTAGGCATCCGTCATTGTTTCCCCTGGTTCAGTGACCAACGTATGTACATAAACTCTGGATTTGAAATAAACTTCGGAGCAACTATTGCGACAACAAAAATATATTGATAGTAACGTAAACATTTACCTAATTAAGCTGATGTCACGAAAAATCAGCATATTTTATGAAATTTTCCGCGATTTCGGACCGAAAGCAAACTGCTATGAATCGAATAAGAGGTTCTATGAAATATTCTTTCTTGTGGTGCCTCCTTTTCCGTTTTATACGACGATTACTTCTGATTACATTTTACAAAAGCATAGCTGTGCAACGAAACAAATAATCAACTTTACTATTATTTTTTAATGAAGTTAATGACAACTGATGGATAGATATATACAGTAAGACCTCGTTTATAGCGGGGGATACGTCCCAATAAGTTTGAGCGCTAAACGAAACGGTGTTAACCGAGGTCGTCTTAGTACTTAAATAATAGGGGATTAGTGAAACAGAATATAGAATAAGAAAATTTATCATCTTTTGTATATTTTGTAATCTTTATTATTCAATAATTCTTTATTGCATTGATTATATACTTCCTTATTTCTGATATCGATATGTGTTTCTAAATCACTCATGAAAATCAAAAAAATTTGAGTAAAGAAGTTATGTTTGTGATGAGGAAGGCTCTTCCTCATTTTATGTATTTTTTGTAAAGAAGTCATCTAACTTCGTTTTTTCCTTTTTTCCTGTTTCATTCAGCAAGCAGTTGTTTATAGCAAGACATCGCATCAATTACAATTCGTTTTGCCTTTGAACTTCTATCAAAATTTAAATCGTTTTGTATAAACCGATCAATGATGTCCGTTATAGCGGCTAACCGTTTGTAAAGAAAATCTGTTGAAAATTCCTTTCGTTCCTCATTTTCAGAAATGCTAATTTATTCCAATACAACCGCGCGATACTGAAACAGCGTTAAGCTGGGTATACCCTGGGGAATACTTTATAAAAACAAATGGGCAAACGCTTTTGCAAACATAAATCCCCGTTGAGCCGCAGCCAGGAAAGTCCAATACGAGGGTAGTCAACCTAGGTTAGCCTACCGCACTCCCGCAAACGAGTTCACGGACTATATTTTGCTTCAATTGGTGCAAATCACAATTTCCCGCGGCAAAAAATAACTCAATGCGCCGCTTTACCGTTGCATTCAGAAGACGGATGTAATTTCCCTTAAAGGAAACCCTTGTGGCGAATTCGGATCCGCGTGACTTGGCACTCAATTCAGTCAATAGAGACTCCCGGAGCACGTGCTCGCGCATCTAAGCACGCGCAAGCTTCCCTGGAGGGTGTGCCTTGTTCATTTCCACACTGACACTACTGGCGCGACCTGTATAGGAAACGATAACCGCAATGGGACTCTTCCGAAACGTTCTCGGGCATAAAAAAGGAGGAGCTACTTTCGTGTGCCGCATTTATCGGGTTTTAACACGCACCCAAGCTTTTGAGGGTAAAGTCAGCGCTACGACCAAACCTTAACTGTGACTCTGAAAGGGGTTAGCGATAGCCTGTCAACGCCCTCCGTATCGAAGCATGAGGTTTTGTTGCGAAAATGAACGTGAGTAAAAATTGAGAGGTGAAGATTGAGAGAGAGGAAGATTGTAAAGAAGTAAATGGCACGATAAGGGTAAATGGAGAGAAACTGAAACAGATGGAACAATTATTCCCAATGAGGGATAAGAAATGAAAATTAAACTTTAGAAAACTTCAAATTTTACTAAAAAGTAATTTCAAACTGTTTTAATTTCTCAGCACAATCTTCAAAACATCCTGAATTGAAACTTGTCTAATTCTTTAATAAAAGCACAATTTTTAAGAAGTTCGATTTTTTATTCTCCGTTATGATATTCCATGGTTTACAGAGAGATAAAATTATTCGAAAAAAGTCCATATTTTAATCCGCTATCTCCATACTGATACTCAAATAATATTAAAGAATTTTGTGAGAACATAATTAACTTATTTTGCCTTCTAGCCTGAATATGGATTTTTAGGCCTAAAGTTAGTGCTGCCTAGCAACGGATCATACGTATTAGAATATTTAGTTTTCCACAAAATCAAAGGGGATGGTATAAATTGGAAGAGTATAATTAAAAAATCTTAACAGCAAACTGAATATCCAAATAATATTCATAAGCAGCATTACAGATCCCCAATTATTTAAATACTAAAAGATAGAACAACATTTTGGGAATCTCGTATCTTGACGGCAATTTTTCTTTCGTTTATTTTTTTCAGCACCATTCTAGTCAATGGAGTGTTGGTGAATTTACGTCTCCATCAACACCCCCTTGTGAGCCGTCTTTCGATGAGTGTTACGAAGCGTATGCACCGAAAGTCAATTTCTCTGATCTACTCCTGTCGCGAAAAGTCGTTGAAGTTGCTACCTCTAAGGATCTTATCTCGCAGAATCTGATCGGAAAATTTCACAGAGTGTAATCATAACATCAAATACGACCTCGAAGGATGTATTATCTCTGAAAATGCGTAGCAAATTCAACCTAAATTTTACTCTAACCCCCAAACTGCATAATAATTTTAATCTGATTTGTGAGATGAAAAGTGCGATGCGTAAGTTCAAATTCCGTCACTTAAATAAGAATGAAAAATCAGTGCAAAAAACCCAAGCTTTTGGAAGAAAGTGATGCGTTATTTACTCTAAAATCCAAATAATATCAACTGAAAGAGCTTTCGCCGGAGTTTCTTTCCCTTTTCCGGGAC
Organism: Ladona fulva; assembly: GCA_000376725.2. NCBI lineage: Eukaryota > Metazoa > Arthropoda > Insecta > Odonata > Libellulidae > Ladona > Ladona fulva. The sequence continues at coordinate 1,080,563 of KZ308407.1, read as the reverse complement.
TGGAAGGAAGCTGCTTATCCATCGACACTTATGAATATAATTTGCCAGAGATGTAACAAATACTTAAGGAGGTGCCTTTAGTCACACTTTTAAGGAAAGAGAAAAGCGAAATGCGAAGGGAATGGAGCGAAAAGAAATCCACTTCCGAATGCGGCGGAAACGCGACCTTTTTCTCCTTAAAATCAATCGCAAAACGAAAAGCGCCCTCGGCATCCTTTTCTAAAAACAGACGCATTTTCTGTGAATTTCTCGACGTTCCGCTAACTTGGGAGAGGAGGATGCGAAAAGCGAGACGATGGGCACGTGTGTTAGAACGCGGACGGCGAAGCGCGCACGCAGTCGAATGCGTGCGTGGACATTTGCCCATCCGATTAACACGCGTGAAATGGGTCGCTTCGAATTTTCGCAAGCACGCACGAGCGAAAAATTGTGTGCAAAAATGAGAGAAATTTAACTCATCGGTAACCCAGTCGGTATCGCTGCTATAAGGCCGTCGCCAAGCATTTCGGGGTTGAAACAGACAGCGGAGAGGGGCGTGGTGATCGCAGACAGGTAGCGTCTAGCAGCGGGGCGGGTCACAGCTTAGCGTGTAGGTATTCTAGTCCGAGAATTTCCGGGGAAAAATTTCAGAGAGCTCTCGGGAATTTTCTTGTCGCGAATCCCGGGAAATACTTGCCGGATGCATCGAGATCTGACATGTTTTTCAATTAGTACTTACAATCCTCTAAAACTAGCAGCAGAAGCGTGAAATTACAGAAATAAGATTATTTCGAAAGCTAACAATAATGAATTGTGTTTTGAAATACTTGAAAAACTTCTGTCAAAATTGGCAGAAGAGTTATTTCGGTGACTTATTATAAGAATTGCAGAAGTCAGGGACAAGCGTCTTGTTAGCTTGATTGCATTTTTGGAATGGAATTTGGGCGATGGAAAGACCTTCTCCCGTCAGGAGATGTGAGCCCAAATTCTGAAGAAATCGAACAGCCAGGTTGTGATACAGATGCCACTAAAGTATCGATTGAGTTAGGATTGAATGAGACTATTTGTATTCAATTGACAGTTCGTACGGAAACGATTTAAAGAAAATTAGACTTTGTATGGTGTTTAAAGTTTTCGAAGCTAAACACAAACGGGCAACAAAAATTGGATGGAATTGTTAACGGTAAAACCGACATCAACTGAAAGCGGAAAAAGTTTTTCAAGACCGGGAAATTCTGTTGCCAAAATCGAAAACAGACGCTCGATTAAGGAAAATGAAACATTTTGAAATCGGAAAAAATATCAAAAAATGTTATCAAGGATAATCGACGTAAGCATATATGATTCAAGGTATTTTGAATGTCTCAGGCAATTGTTTGCCTTTCAGTTTTAAATTCATGTCGGAATTTCATTTCTTCTTTTCATTTACTAATGGAAAACAAAATAATTATTCTACTTAATAAAGTAAAATAATTATTTGTAAAATAGGGGAAGTAAAATGTGTTTAACTATGGACATAGAGGTGTGCGCCATAAGAATCAAGTACAAGCAGATGTGAAAAACGCGACATGACAGGGAATCGAAACCAGGACCCACACACTGAAAGGAATACCTGCCCGTGAAGGTGGAGACCAGTGTTCTGGGTTCATCCTTTAATATAAATAGTTGTCCCTCATTTTCAATCAAAGTCAGTGTTATGTAGGTGTGCCAATCCGATGCATCTGACAGACCAGATGGTAATATTTACAACCATCCAGTTTTCGTTATTAAATACAGTAATGCACTGAAATGAGAAATAATTCTCTCTACGTATGGCTTTATTTCAATTTCAGGTAATCTTTAAGAGATAAGAAATCGATAATTAGAATTAAATCCATGCCCGATTCGGGCTTAAGAACGGTAACCTATGTTAAGAGCAGAACTATTGATCAATTAGTAAATACAGGAAAATGGGTATGGGTGACTTTGCGCAAGATGGTGCGCACCCAGGAAAAATCCCAAGGAAGAATGGACTTGAAAAAAGTCTGACGGGACCGGGAATCGAACCCGAGTCTTTGCCCACAGTCTCCCGAATGGCTTGGAGAAATGTTCTGCCGGGATAGCTCAACGGACAGAGCACCCGACCGGCAATTGGGAGACCCGGGTTCGATTCCCGGTCCCGTCAGTCTTTTTTCAAGTCCATTCTTCAATCAGTAAATTTCACGAGTAACAGAACTTCTCGGGACAACTGCGAAATAATGTCTCGTGTTCCTGGAATCAATGTCAGGTATCAGAATCCACGGTGGCGGTTCACTTTGAAGCAATCACGTTTGTTTTTAAAGAACGTATAGGATAGCGTTGATGTAAAGTCTACGAAAAATCTCCCGAGTCAGCATTTTTGGGTGACGTATTATTCGGATTTAAATGTGATGCCTCCGACATATTTCACTCATATCCCATTGTAAATCCATTATACATATATAAAAGTATGTATGCCCTTTCATGTATTCTTTACTTCAAAACTAATCATGGCTGAATTGAAGATTCCGCGATTGACATAAAAGCTACTGCTCCATATCTTCATACACAAAATAAAAATAACGCTTTAATATAACATTTGCTTAATACTATATTGATTTGGCTATAAAGACAAATAAGGAAAAATGTACGACTAGGCATAATATCACCAACAACTGTGCAAAAATAATGGAAATCACAAAATCAACCAATCATAACATAAAAAATGGCAACAAGTTGACGACTTGATTTTAGAATGTGCGATAAAGACATCAGAATTTATGAGAACAACTATTTTTTCAGAATAATCTTTAAGAGAGTACAACTCCCTCATATGGTCATATAAATTCAGCAGAAATAGAATGCAGTTCGAAAATTTACGGCAAAGAGAGAGAATAACGGAATTCCGTAGTCGCCAGATAATCTCTTCGAAAAATGATTTCAAAGAAAGGGGAACTCATTGAGAAGGAATGAATGTAACAAGCTGTCTCAAGGACAGAGTGACCGAGCCCAGGAAATGGGCAAGTTCGCCGAACGCGGAAGAAAACCGACTGCATGAAGATGACGTAAAGATTAGAAAAAGAAAGGAAACGGGAGATTTTGTTTCGATTTCGTTGAAACGCATTGTCCTTGCTTGTGTAAAGGAGGAACACGGAAATGTACCGTGACTTCTGGAATTCTTCCTAAGATTGCTGTAATACAAAAGTCGGTCTCTTTTTTCCTAGGGCTACTGCGTGGCCAAAATCAGATATGGGGAACCTTTTATCTTTAGACCATGCGCGGTCTTTTCACTTTCACTTCTTAAAACAAATGCAACTAGTTAAATAATTTTAATTCTAGCTCTTCTATATCTGAATAAAACTAATAAAAATAAAACTAAAAATTTAACGATGGAATTCGCATTGCTAGAAATTTTCCGATGCTGAACTACTTGAATTTAGATTGCGCTTACGTCTGAATATAGATTACGTCAAGTCACTCAAGTGCGGGAGACGCTCTCATATGCGGCATGATGGTTTCTTATATGGTTCGATTGTACTTGCATACGGCCTTCTGATGATAATAGGTTCCCCAGCCGTGGCCTTAATGGTAAAAAAGTCAAATGTTTAAGATGCCAAGCGTTACATTTCATGACATTTCTCGTATCGTTACTTGGAAACGGAAGCAATCCGGGCACCCGAAATGCCAAGGGGGCAACGCGTTCGACTTCAGTGAAAGCGGTCCTGGGCTCGATTCCCGGTGGGAGCCTACGTGCGAAATTACTTCAGCTTCAGCACTTTTAACAATGCTACATCAACCAACCCAAGACATTCGGGAAATTCGCTAGCCTAACTTTAACAGGATTTACCGAGTGTGGAGGAGGAAAATTTTTTGCAAAGTTATATTTAAATATAAAAATCCAAGTAAAAGTAAGCCAGAAATTTAGTAAATTCTGATTTTGGTAATTCCTAACCCATGTGACTTGATGCGTGCATTCTAAATCAAATCCAATATTCTCCGAATAAAACATCCTTGACATGTCGTTGATAATCAAAACAAAGGGGCAACTGATAATCGCATTTTAAATATGGAATACTCGTTACTGTGAAAACTGAGGGTAGCAAACAAGGTTTCGGTATCTACCACAGGTAACTTAACGAAAAAATTAGGGTATCTTACGATATCGTTAAGCGAAGCATAAGATTATAACATTGAAATCAATAATCGCTCTCTAGAATCCCTGAACGATGTTAAGAGAAACCTACTGCCCTTCGACTGCGTACTAAATCGAAAGTTTAATAAATTATGGTTAATACGAGATAACTCGTTAGATATTTATTGGCTGCGGTGGCGGAGTGGTTAGCGTGCTTCAACCCCAAGGTCAAGGGTTTGAGTCACGCCTAATCGGATTTTTCTGCTTAGGGAACAGTTGTGTGTGTGTTTGTCTATTGCTACTGTTCACGAATCACCTGTAATTGTCCAATTAATGGAAGTTTGTAAGAGCACCAGTATAATTATTCTCTTAATTAGCAAATTCCACTATTGAGTCCGATTAACCTTAACCTTGTCTCTTAATTTTATACTTTTTGTAAAAATGCGAGGAGAATTGAGAGTTGGGGAATATTGGCTTCTTTACCAGATGATGGCGCCTGTACTTGAAGAAATGGTAAAAGGCTGAGGAGAGAAGAGAAATTCCGTCTACATTCTACTTACAGAATAGAATGTCTACAAAACATATTTACATTTTCAAATTCTGTGCAAATTGAGTTATAGTGCAAATAACATGCATGGTATTCCAGAAACACATTCCACAGGCGCAAGTTTAGTTCTCTGGTAGGTTTTTTGTGTGCAAATTATAGATGTAGAGGCGATGGTCTAATTTCATCTACAAAATGGTGGTAGCGACATGCAATGTAATGAAACTGCGAGATTTATGTCTTAGGCGGTTTACAAGCATTTCTAACCTCTAAAGTAGAACTTACTGCATTTCCATGCGCTAACAGCAATTCACCGTAATATTATTATAGGAAATATCTGCCTATATTTTAACATTGTTTATATAAACAAACAAAATTATCATTAACGAATCGTATCATAATTGTCATGCTTAATAAGAAATTTTAAGATATCATTCGGACCAAAGAAAAGACTTTATTTGGCTAAAAATGTTTCTTTGGTCGTAATATCAAAAAATCAAAACGTATTAGGTCAATAAAAAGTGTTTGTAGGTAAAGAAATATTCTCCTTCAATCAAATTAAGATATATTAGTGTGGAATCCCAACGACCTCTAAAGCGAACATGACATGAAAAATTAAACTTCAAAAACTTGCAAATATCAAAACCTATACTTGGTGGTTTCATTAACTATAGGAATCATGAAATGGTGCTAACAAAACTCCTCGTATACCTTAAAAATCTCGCACATCCAAGGATTTTTTAGGTTCCCGTTTGAGACCCGCTGCGAAAGAAAACACAAAACAAAAGCGATGGAAAAATCTTCTATTGCACACGTAGATGCGTCGATATCATTTCACACTCTCCAATTCTACAACGAAAATATCTACATAATATAAAACAGTAACTTATGCTGCGGCCTTATCGGTTTTCAACATAATCGGGATGGCTGTAATCTTTTGGCGATGAAATTGCATTAAAGTGTGAGATGGGATAAAACTTAACTCTTGAGGCTATTGGATGAGTGAAATCGGTTTGATCGTAAGGAAAACACAAGGTTAACTTCTGCTGTCGAAGTGAAATAAGGAATAATGAAGTTCAAGTGCAAAATTAAAGGGATCTTCGATCATCGACGTCTTTTTAAATCCAATCTAGTTAACTAACGAAGGCACTAACATGTTTTTACCACGAGGCGTCTAAGACTAAGCATTCTGATCACTTCTCAATGGAATTTAGTAAAGGAAGCAAAACTTCGATGCTGCATGATTTGTTGTGTTTGTAATATTCTGAGAAGAATAATATCTATATCTAAGATCGAATTTATGTAGACATATATTTTATTTAGGAAGATTTTACAAGAATAACAGTTGTTAGACCAGGTAACGTGCACCATAATAAATCGAATAGAAGATAAACCGCTAGGATCTTTAAACATCGTACTAAAACTTTGACAACCAACTTTTCGTGAATCGAATGGGAAACATATATATCGCATAAGTATGGTATATATCATATATCATCGTGTAATATAAGTCATAATATATTCATTTAATTTACGAGGGCGTTCCCAGAAACGAGAAACGTCAAATAAAATATGATCGTTAAAAAGTAATCCTTTCACCGGAGGGTCCATCCAGGTCGCCATTTCCTTGCGATTAAATCACTCCGCTTGCATCCGTTCTCAATATCTAATGAAATACGCCAAGAATTTTAAGCAGGCTACACGAATGCAACTTTTATATCCTTAATTAATTCCCTCGTACATCCTTTGATGGAAATCAAAGAGGAAAATGGTCGACTCCAGTGCGTAGTTTAGCCTAATGGCTCCCACACCCACCTGCCACTAAATGGATCAGGGCGTAAAAACTGCCCGAGAAAACTGTTGGCGAAGCTTTCGAAAGCATCCGTGAGATGCACCGACGGATGAGTAACGCAGGAGTAATTGGTGTTATCGAAAACGGTGCTCTGGTTTTATGAGTGGAAATAGGCGAAGAAAACTCCGAGAGCGGAAAGCTCGTAAGAAATGCATACATTGATGAGATTCCAGGAGAATTTTAATCCATCTCTACTTTTAAGTAGAATGAGGGCATGTTGAATGAGGATGTTTCATAAAAGGAACAAGAAAATAATTTTAAAGGGGTATAGATTCTCGATTATCTCGATTAAAATAAGGATCGGCGGCACCTCGGATAATCGAAAACTCGGATAATACGGAAGGGTCCTCTCGCGTACGAAAATCATGAAATAAACATGCTAATTTCATGGCCTGGCGTAGTATTGCGTGTGTTTCATTATAGTCAATTGTCTAGATGCAGTTCTCACTTCTTTTGTACGATTATCTTCAGACTTTATGAAGACGTTTGCTTTTCTATGCTGAACTGGCATGTTGCGAAACGAATTGGATAGTAATTTCGTTAATAGTGCTCCGACAACAAAGGTTGGGTAGCAGTATTGTTAAAAGTGCTTCAACAGCAAAGGTTGGGTTGTAGTATTGTTAAAAGTGCTTCAACAGCAAAGGTTGGGTTGTAGTATTGTTAAAAGTGCTTCAACAGCAAAGGTTGGGTAGCAGTATTGTTAAAAGTGCTTCAACAGCAAAGGTTGGGTTGTAGTATTGTTAAAAGTGCTTCGACAACAAAGGTTGGGTAGTAGTATTGTTAAAAGTGCTTCACCAGCTGATGTCATTTCGCACGTAGGTTCCCACTGGGATTCGAACCAGGGACCGCTTCCACTGAAGTCGAACGCGTTACCTTCTTGGCTATTCGGACAGTTTCTACCAAAAGCGAACGTGCAGCCAAATTGGCTATCCGGGAGTCCGCCAAATTTACTTAAGCGTTGTGCCGTAAGTGAAAAAGGCAAAACACACTAATACATACACCCGATAATACGGAGCCTTGCTCAATCGAGACTCAGATAATTGAGACTCTACTGTAATTTTTCCTAAGACCATATTTTTATGAATGGATTACTCACATTTTTGTGAAGGAGAAAGCAAATAATTAGATAAGACTATTGAAATTAAGGAATTTTGTAACTTTTCCTGGTACGAGACACCCGCATAGGTAACGTATTCGCCTTTAGAGCAGGACGTCCCGAGTTTGATTCCCAGTGGGGTCCACATGTAAAAATGTAAAAAATTGCCTCAGCCGATCGTTCTTGTAACCATATCTTGATTAAATGAATCTTTCCCATTTATCTTTTCATGCAGAATAGAGAAAGCCGTACCTTTCATTTGCTTTTGTATTAGTCCTGTTCTTGGCTGTGAGAATTTGATAGTTAACGAGGTATTAATGATACTAAATAATGGTATTCATTTACGAGTAGATCGATCTTTATTGAATACCATGAAAAACGCTACTCTCAGGACCATTGGGCAACAATTTCGTGGATATTTTCCACTCTTAGCAGAGTGCCTCAGTGAAAAAACCAAAGGAAAACTACTCTCACTCCTCATCTTGGTTAATAAGCCTCATTCTTTCCCGAAAGCAATCGGTGGCTGATAGGGGAGGGGATGAGATTCAAACCCACGCTCTGATGACTTCAAAGACAGGTGTAGAATTTTGAAACCATCAAAATATTTAAAGGGACTTCCTGTTTTTAAATCAAGGCTAATGTTTCTGACAGCGGACTTTCTCTGCTCATGACTAAATTTATTACACGATAAAACCTCCCGATTCGATATAACGAAGTTCCGTATTTTTCAAAGAATAGAAACGTTGCGGTTGCACCAAGCCAATTCACGCTTGTAAACGATCACTGGAATTTCGTTTTACTTTTCATCTTCACATACACCGTTAATCACCACCAAGCCTCATTTACTCTTCAGACAATCCTCGTGAACTGATTAAATCTTCAGTTTTTACTGGTATATTACGCTGCGTACAAGTTATTACATAAGAGAAGACGGAAATGAAAATAACAAAATTAATTCAAACTAAAGAAATAATTCTATAGAAACAAAAAGAGAACATAGGTATACATTTTTCAAAATTTCAAATTGAGTACTGGCAGGGCATGGAAATTTATTTTTCTGGAGTAAATAACGTTCACAGGTAACCCTACCGTATTATTAAAGATTTTGATTTTTGTTACAGATTCTATCGAAGCATTACCTCGAGTCGTAGGGAATTGACTGTTTATTCGAATAACAATGCTTAATAAATTTCCCATAACCAGCTCAAACGATATAGATAATAGTATTATAGACTCGTAGCATCCAAAAGAATGAACAATCAGACATTGTGATAAATATCAAACATAGAATATACTAACAAGGAAATGGGTAAGTCGTGCATCTAGGAAAATTCCCAAGGAGAAACGGACATGAAAAAAGTCTGACGGAACCGGGACCCGGGTCTCCCAATTGCCGGTCGGTTGCTCTATCCATTGAGCTATTCCACCAGAACATTTCTCCATGCCGTTTGAGAGACTTTGTGCCGCTGAGTCGGACGAACTCACGCGCCCATTACCTACAAAGTCTCCCAAACGGCATGGAGAAATGTTCTGGTGGAATAGCTCAATGGATAGAGCAACCGACCGGCAATTGGGAGACCCGGGTCCCGGTTCCGTCAGACTTTTTCATGTCCGTTTCTCCTTAGGAATAGAATATACTGTCTAATCGACCATCGATTCAACATAATCTACCTTACTACAGGGTAATACTACGTGCAAATTGAACAATATCTCGTGTTACCACGGAAATTAAGAAACTTTCAATTACCGCATGACTTTTCAATCTTAATAAATTCATTATTTTCATCATAATGGAATATCCTGATTTTGTGTTTTAAAATATATAATTAAGAAATTCAGAGAAATAAAAATGCACCTTCGGGGTTGATGTTAGGTCTACGAAATTGTTGGCGTGAGATAATAAAACTAAACTGCTGCTAAGTGAAATATTACTGATTTCGACGAAGCACTACTAACTATCGGCAGAAAAAAATGATGAGATTTACGTTTATAAACATATTTCTCATGTAAATGTAAGATAGCATTCCAGCATAAGGCATCCGATGTACTGTTGTTCCCGATGTAGCCTTGACGAAAGGTTGAGGAAACCATTGGGTGCGAGATCAATGAATTGGTTGGTATTTTACGCTAAACGATCCATCCCTACCGTCGATTTCGGTGTTGCACTGTGAAACAAACGGCGGGAAGATGAGTCAGATATCATTTCAATGTCATTGTCAGTACACTGAGCGCGTAACAATCAGCGCAGTAGCCACATCGCGACGTACTTCCGGCAGCGACTTTTGTTAACCAAATTTTCCGAAGGAACGAAATGCGTTTTCCAGACGGCACGCTTCCGATATAAATTGCCCACAAAAAAAGGGAAACCTTTCGCACGCGGTCGACACTCGCGAGAAATGCGCTTTAATTTTTCACGAAGTTCAAATTAAGAGAAAAGGAAAACGGAAAAAGCTATTTAGCCTAAGGGAAAATAGAAAAGGAAGGTCCGTGGAAAGAGGTCAAGGCGTCCTAAATAGGAGAGAAATGCTAAATCTTAGGGCATCTAAAACTCCAGCAGGTGCCACCCGCCTTCCAGCCCCGTTGTTTACAGTTACTACGAAAGATAAACAATCTGGAAACAGAGACCGCTGTGAGAGAAGGAAATCTTAAAGGGAGTTAACGCATGGATTACAATCCTGATTTTTCCATAACCATTTCCGTAATATTTCATAACCGAGAGTGGAATCAATGTATGTACAGCATGTATTCCAATGAGTTCACCTATTACATAAGCAATATCTGAATCATCAAAAATACTCGAGATTTTAAACTGGGTTTATTTTGCTTCACACGCAGTCATAAGTCCCGCCTAATTCCCTATAATTCCAGTACGTTGATTCTTGAATTACTCATCAACCGGAATTTCAATGTAGCATAACTACCAATGGAGTTTCTAACAACAGAAAACCAGATTTCGTTTTGATAATTCGCCAAGTAATGCCGTAGAGGTATAATCATATACTTCCTCTGAGAAATCACACGATATGCATTGATATCGTAACTATTTTGGATCGATGCTCCTTCATCAGCTTATAAAATTTTTGTTTAACAAAAACTGACCGAAAACGAAACTCAGACCCGGATCTTCCAATCAAGTCCCAGTCCCGTCAAACTTTTTTCATGGCCATCTTTCCTTGGGAATTTTCGTGGGCGCGCACCTTATGGTGCAAAATTACCGAATACTGTTTTCGATATGAAATCGTGAAAAGCATGATCAAATGCGTCGATTTTTCGTGAAATTAACGGAAAATTTCGTAAACAATAAAGTTGCTCCAACAAAATTTTCTTTGGTACAACAGAAGCTCTAAAATATGTCCACTAGTTTGCATAGAATGCTAAATGCAACGAAGATTGCCTCAGTAATTAACAAAAAATGTCACAAATATCCAATAAATTTCGAATTAATGACAGGTTAATGACACTTTCGACCACAATTAACAATAACATCGCAAGAATAAGATAGTTTACAGTTTTAGCCGTCGGATAAACCAAGGGCGGATGAAAGCGTCACCCAATCACGTATTTTTACGAATGAAAGCATAAACTCTTGCACACTGGAAAATGGAAAATCATGTTAAATCTTATGGAAACTTACCACTTACTCATGGTTCGAACCGTAGTCTTCCTAAGGAAAGGCTAGCTTTCATGTGGCTTTCTGCAATGTACACATTTAACTCAGAATGGGAGTCATATTTTACGGTATGGACATCTAGTAATTACAGAATAAGATAATCCAATGTTAGCCTTAATTAATATTTAATCTCCAACTCTATCTTGATCGGCGCGGAACTATGAAAACACCAGTCTATTAGTCAACAATTACTCATACATTCTCTTTGAATTTCTAAGACAAAAGTACCAAAACTATTCGAAGGAAGGATCATGTAGTCGAAGGTGTCAGTCATGTAAAATGTGAATAAGCTCTCTATATGTAAACAGCATTGTTTTAACGTAACTAGGAACAATTTTTAACACGTATAGAAAGTGGAAAAATGTAAACGCATAAAAATGCACAACAGAAAGCTGAAAAAGGCGAAAGACGTCGCTATTTTTCAATCATTATTGGTTGAAAAATTAAGTAAAAAAACTTCCTCATCTAACGTCGATTAAAAGAAGCATTAAGGCTCAAATTAGTCAATACTAATCCTCCAAATCCTAGTTAAAACTAATAGCAGTAGTAAAATCTTTATTTTCACGAATTAATACTAAGTTTCTTTTTACTTCTAAGGCACCTTCGATCATAAATTAAGACAGAAATTAAGATGGAAAAATGGGAAATTTATTTGAGCTATCGATTACTAGGCCAGCAATTTTCAAACATCTTCACTCCTTGTTATGCGGTCCCACTTTCCCTTGGACGCATTGAGATGTGGACCATCACACGGGAAATCGGCATTCCGAGGCATATTTCATATTGCCGCCTCATTCATTCCTTTGCAAGTCAACCACTATGATTTACTGCTCACTCATTTCGCGATTCCATTGCATTAAATGCACGGCATAACGCGTAATTAAAAGATTAATTACGTGACTTATTGTTCAGGAGAAACACCATAATTGATAATTTCATTTTAATTGTTAATCATCGCAATTAATTAGTATTACAACTACCATTAAGCCTTTTCTGGTAGATGACGCGCAAATTATCTATACAGGAAAAGAAAAATGGTAACAATTACAACACACGACATACAATGGATATTTGATGCGGCGCAATGAAAATAGTATTGTTATATAAGTTATAACTAATATTTGTTATAACTAGGGCGATATAGGTTTGTTTCCTCGTACATTTGTTCCCCGAAAGACTTTTCAGAAATTTAAAGGCAAATTTCACTACACGTTATATACAAACGGGAAATATTTCTTAAAGTATTATAATATCCACCATAGTGATCAAATATTATTGCGCGTGATCTGGCAGTAGGAAAGAAATATTCCGAAGATTCAATTTAAACTACTGGCCTAGTGAACCCAATAATTAGTAATATGGTTGAAAGTGCTTAGACAGCTGAGGTCATTTCGTAAGTAGGATCCTACCGGGAATCGAACCTGGGACCACTTCTACCGAAGTTGAACGCGTTGACTTGGCTATCCGGGGGCCCCTAGTGATCCTATTGCAGCATCGAATGATATTATACTAAGAATATAATAATAAGAATACTTAAAAGAAAACTTAACACAATTATTCCCTATTGCTCTCCTCCAAAGCACTCCCACCCCAAAGCGGAACACTGCTAAAAAATGTATGAGGAGCGACGTCATCATTATAGGCCGCCTCATATCTCTCCCCCCAATGCATTTATGAAAAATCGCCCTCGCTTATTTTTTCTAAATCGTTTAGATAGCGCGTAGTTAAAATTTCAACTGTGTAGGATCAAATTTGTAGGAGGAGATCGATTTTTAATTCAGACGCTTATCAAAGGTCAATAAATCATGGTCGGATCTCAGAAACGTGGATTTTGCTTCACGACTATATACCACATTTCTGCTAAAAGCTTGGTTTTTCTGTGACTCCTGGTCATTGTTCCACAAAGGTGTGAAGATGACCGAGTCATGGATTTGCGCGAATTTACCGTGTTTTGATTTGGTTTACGTCGACTCACATAAAGCAGGAGATCGATATTGACTCCTAATGTATATCATTTTAAAGACGAATAAATACTCTTTCGAACGATGTATAACATGTCCCAATATAATAGCAGATCATCAATGGGCAACGCGTCAAAGTCCAGGTCTATACTATTTTCAATCCGACAGTAGTTCTTTTGTGAGAGTAACCGTCCTATATCCAGGTGATAAAAAATATAACAATTCGAAATTCAAAATGGAAATCGCGTTCGTTTTCGTTATTTCCGCTACATATATTTCGTATTATTCGTGAAATATTTCTGTAATAACGACTCAAAAAAATATTACCAAGAATAATAATCGAAATAATAGCCTCCTGTTCATAGTGTAACATAGCAACACCTTGGATGTTAGTGGGTTAAGGCTGCTGATACGCGAGCCTACCGGTGCGAATTGAAGGTAATGAAGGTGTGGTACTGAGCTTTAATGACTCTTAACCTTCGGTATTCAATATTGCTGGCTTAAAGATGTTATGTTAAACGATAAAGGACAAGAGATCGGATGTATAATGGACATTAGATGCACAAATTAAATCAGAAATTAAACGGCACACGAAGAGGTAACCTGTGACTTACTAGTATGCAGCGGTACGGCAGTTAGTGACAATGATTTTACAAATACCAATCATTTCTCAAAATCGGTAACGATATGAAGATAAAGACAGTTGTTGAGTGGATAACAATGACAACATCGTTGAGAAAAATGAAAACTATGCTGAGATAGTGCATACTTTTCCAAGCAGTTTCAAAATCGAGAATAATTTTGCGGATTCTGCAACGTATTTGTGAAATTAATACGCTCCAAAGAAAAGAAAATGAAAGTATTTTCGATACAACTCTCCATGGCTCACCGGAAACACATGATTTATGACGATATTTCAAGAATTATGAAATTCGAATACTTTAAGTTTCCGATCCATTTGCTCTTTCGATAGCATTTGGTCAAAATACTTTCAGATTTTTACTTTCGAACAATTTGTAAAACACAGAACTATCAATAATTTGGAAGTGTACCACAGAAAACATCAACAAATAATACCAAGCAAACACTCCACTTCTACTTTTTCTGCCTCATGATTCAAAAAGTAATTTCGAAATTAATATTGAATACTTATATGTTAGATCCTTCAATATTTATGTACAAATTACACTATGGTGATACAGCATAATTTTTATCAAATGGCACAAGAAAGAAATGAGACGGCAGATGTAAACAATCCAGTTGATAAAGTTGATGAACAAAAGAAAGAATGCGGATGGGGGAAGTGTTCATACAATACGTGTTCGTTTATGAGACATTGCAACATAAATGAAAGAGGGATAGAAATTTATCAAAGTACGTCACGCCGAGTGCTTGGTCATGCTTCTTGTGATGTCAAGTGATTTCCAAGTTTGAATCATACGCGCTGGTGAAACTCCGCAGAGACGAGGCGCATGAAAATCAGTAGACATTCGCCCTCTGATTTCAGATATCCCGCCGCGCAGCCAAATAATAACTTTCATCGAAAGGAAAACTGAAGTTTAAAACTTTCTAGCTCTCAAAAACACGGCAAGTTGATGATAAACCTTTCCGAGAAGAAACCGGTGTTCCTTATGTACCCGCGGTACGAAATTTCCGCTCGATGTTCCCGAAATGATTTCCTCCTCTCTAAAGCATCACTTACCTTTAATTGAATAACCTTTACGGCTCCGCGATGCTTCGTAAGTGAACTGGTGAAAGGTGTAATTTCCGGAAACGGAAAGATTAGACGTGGGAACGTGGGTCGTCATTGTTCGACGAAGGGGGTCACTGGAAGACTCAAATAAAACACTCGTATGAACTTTCTCCCGACGTGACGAGGGTTGAATAATGGATTTCAGCGAAAGGATGAAGGTAATTGTTACCACTGTCATCCGCTGGTTGAAAGATGATTCGTATACTTAATGAGCTACACTCTCTATAACTAGGAGATATACCGGAGAATATTGTGCATCGACTCAGAAACGGTATGCCTGCTTTTTGAAGCACACGTATATATGGTTTATTTATAACAAAATACTTAGGAAGTACGGTCGAGATAACGAGTGAAGTTTCATATTTGCAGGGAAAAGATACGCGGAAAAACGATGCGCGAAAGGAAAGACCAATTAGGAAAGTAGAGCCATGGTGCATGCACCCCCTGCCACACGCCGAAGGGCGGCATGCAGGGTACATATGTAGATGTAAATGTAAAAAATTAAGAAGAATTTTTAATAACAACACTTGTACAAAAGTACAAAGGTTATTATTAAACAATTTTGTACAATTGTTGTTATTAAACATTCTGCTAAGATGAAATTCCACCAAGTATCGCTAAATGATATTCATTATGTAAAAGGATAATGTGTAGAGAACAAATTAATAACGATCCGACCTCCATGGAAAGGCTAACATGTTAGCTTCCTCGTACCAAGTTCCCGGATTCGAGTCCCACCTAATCGGTACTTTTACTGACTAAAGCATTCAACTGTGTGTTGTACACTGATGTAAAATATTTAAACGTATATAATTGGGGATATCTGTTTCTGATAAAGAAATTTATCTATCAATAAAACAGTCAATCGACGTAATAATTTGATGCGAACAACTACGTACATAACAAAAGAAAAGATTATTTACCAGTAGGAATTTTACCAAAAATTAAATTTTTAAAAATGTATATAAGCAGATGAATTTATATACGAGTTCGTGTGAAAGACTATGTATATAATTGTTAAGTCTTGAAAGTTTAAAACGAGATAAATCATAACGAAAATTTCGATAACGATTCGAATTCGAATCGAGTATCGTAACTTTACTGCTTCCTAATTCATTGGTTTTTATATAAGTTTTGTATTACAAATTTTCGACTTCTCCACCTCATTGTTAGTCAGCTCTATACTTCACAAATAATCAATTATGATGCTGTTCCAGGAAATGATCGACTGAAGAAATAATCTCTATTTTATTTCAGGAAATAATCCATGGTTGATCTTCATACCAGAAAATGATCTATTAGAAGGCGGACTTGAATATATAAACAGTTCCACGGATGTGCAGAAATATCTGCTTTCCGGTAGAAGTAAGTCAAGGAAAACAGTTGTTTTTAAGCACCGCGATTACTCTAAAATGCGCTGTAAAGGGAATATTTCACAGTAACCGTCCTTTTTCTAATGAACAGGCACCTTCAATTAACTACGACCGAGCTGAGTCAATTTCATATCACTATTACTTTCCCGCTGCTTTATGTCGATACTTCCTACGAAAACCAAAGGTCCTTGTACGGAGAAATATTATTTTTCACTAATCCAAAAATACGATAAAGTGAAAAAAGAAAATGCATCGTAATTTCAATAACTTTACGCAATATTAGGTATTTTTTGTTAATTACGCGCAAATATTTTGCTGTAAAAAGGAAAAAAATATCGTTTGGGCGACCGGAACACACATCTATGCCTGACTTGGGATTAGGGGTTGAAGATTCCAAATCAGAATATTTTTACTCTGGGAGCGCCCCAAAATTAGATATTATTATCTTGAAAACTTTCGAATAGAAGAGATAGGAAATATTAGATTTACACGAAGCAGGTACATGAAAAAAGGTTAAGTCCTTGAACAATATGATCATATATTATAGCATCAATCAATACATCTTGAGTATTCTTACTCTTTTATGTAAATTAGTCGTTCAAATGTGTATGTTAAATAAGTATGAAAAATTTAACGAAATGATCCAGAAAAGCTATTGGGCTCGATGAACCTCCTTCCCATCTTACCAGGGTTACAAATTAGCTCCGTCGTTCTAAGGCTGATCTACAACTGCATCCATACACCTACGGCGGCTTGCAGGTTTCCGAATGAAGATGTAGATCAATTAATCTTCCGGAAACAATGACTTTTCACCTGTCTTGGCCTCGAACTTTTACTTCGGAGACAAAGGAGACACTTCGAAGCTGTCCAAGAACGTTTTCTAAATGAGTCCAAAACATGTGTTTCCACTGGAAATGGAATGTTTTCGCGATCACAGCACTTTCTCTAGACTGAGAAGACGGAGAAAGTAACGAGTGAAAGAAAATTCAGGTTCCAACAAAAATATTTCGATTCTCCCAATAAACTTAATAGGTATAAAAAAATGAAACTCAGGTGCAAGCATTGAAACCTACGGCGAACATGATCCCGGCAGAGTTACTTATATAATCATGTGTTATTAACGCAGCCTATTTGTTTCTGCTACGATTTCCTTTTACCTGGCTATTAGCAATGGAAAGTATGGGCTACATGTCCCCATACTACGGCTTGCAAGAAGTTCCACATTTATAATCGTTCTGATTTTGCATAAAAGAGATTACCCTCTCCGGACGCTTATAATAACTAATCCCGATAGCCATAACAGGTTATAACGAATCCTGATCAATAACTTATACTTTCATACCTAAAGGCACATCACTCATAACGTTCCTATTCGAAGCACATTGATTTCAGTTAACCCAAAGGTATTTAAAATAATTTACGAGTTTAATACTAATTGCAAAAAAATGGTTCTAAAAGTGTTCCGTGGCATTTATTTTCAAACCACCGGAATTGTCTATCGAGTCTCTACGGAGAAGAGGAGAAACTAATAGAGAGTGCAATCTATGTGGAGAATATTTTGTTCTCTTGTTCTTATAAGTTTCTTATCTTACGTGGAACTATCCGAAAGGACATCGCTTCCAAAGTATACACAGCTTTAAGCTACTATTACACATATTATATTACGTTTAAGATTCCACGGTCAATACGAGTAAATATGTATGTATCGTATCTTAATTATTTCGTAAATATAATACGTTTCTCTGAAGTAAATTGCACTCTTAAATAAAAGAATAATTTGCCTGCTGTATTCGTCGACCCCTTACCTAAAAATAACAAGCAGTTTACAAAGAGAATATGTAGAACTTGTATGGACGAGTGAGCCACCGGTTGACGAAGTGCAGGTGGAGTAGGGGATTGCCTAGTAGGGGATGAGGTAGGGTGCAAACTTGTCTCCGGGAATATTACGGTAACCATGAAGGCCTTCCAGAAACACTGAAAAAACTTGTATGATAATATTGAATGTAAATTAAAGAACAAATTTTGTTGTGCATAGACTTGTATTAGCCTTTATATAGTGAAGATGTACTAATTTTAGGAAAAATATTTGGAATGAATTAGTAATCAGAATTATAAGAATTGTTAAGCTAGGAGACAGTATTGCAATTACGTATAGCTAGGAGATATTTTCATGCATTTTTATTACTTGAAAATGTACGTATTGTATTATTGTATTGCGTAGCTAGATGACAGACCAAGTAGTAGGCAAAAATGTAGCACTGTTGTAATTACCATTGTATATTTTACTGTATGAATGTATAGCGTAGTATTGGGATAATTGTAGAATAGTAATAAATTACCACCGGGCCATTAGTNAGTAATAAATTACCACCGGGCTATTAGTCGATCTGTAACTCGTATAATAATAATTATAATACTGGATTTTCTATTATTTTTGCCCCAAAAGACACACTATGGCTTATTTTCGTGCGGTCTTGTTTTTCATTTATAAAAATCTACACTTATTTTATTACAAATATTATTTATTTATTATTATTTATACACATTTATTTATAAACTCGTTACTAAATCATTCCACAAGTCCATCGCGAATTTTAACGACACTGTCAATGTAGCTGAACTTGAGCTTATATTTGGGGTGCGGCTTATGTTAAGAATATCCATGTTCGTGTTAGAGGTTATTTTCGGGGAAACGCGTAATATCAAACTAAATACCACGTGAGACTTGTTGGCTCTCTTAATTACTAATATTTAAAATTAATTTATTAATCATGTATAAATATTCGTCATGGAAATAGACGGACGTAGCGTAAGAAAGGCGAAAATTTCTTTGAGAAACTATTCAGCGGAAATAAATCTTTGGAAAGGTACAGGTTCGAAACGTGTTGTCACAGCCGCTCCCGCTACCGATTTCCAATCCTCACCTTTTATTAAACGTGTTTAAACGTATCAGGGAAAACGCCTACTCCACTAACGCTCGATTTGTGGGATTTAAAACGTGAATCGTTAGAGCGGCAGGGTAGAGAAGCGATCAAGTGACCCGTTCCAATGCACTTTTCCAACGATTACCTCGGCAACGGAGAAAGTACGGAGGACTATTACGAGGAAGATATGCAAGAATACTTCCGGCAAGTTTCCTACACGGGTAACAAGGTCAGCGGTACACTCTCAATTATCGACATTCCTTTTACTTTCTCCCAAGTTTGTTTTCGCGGGCGGAAAAATTCGAACCTAAAAGCTTCCGATGGCAATACCTGTTCCGAAAAGCCTGCCAAACGGGTTCCGATCACTTTCCTTGCATATTTCAGACTGTCAGCGACTGTGATTGGGCCAAGTAATCTCCGAATTTCACATTTTCACCTTCGATGAGAAGGCATTCTTAAATATGAATCAGAAAGACGGATGATTTATGGATGCCAGAAATAGTGACTGGAAAAAACGCTTCGACGTAAGTAAACCATGCAAGCATCAAGTCACATCAAAGAAGCTTCTCTGATGCGAAAAAAATTACTCTGGGCAGTAAAACACAGGCACTTATAAAATATAAACCAAGTCCTCCACGTGTCATTCCTTATAGTATCCCTGCATCATTATATTATCGCTGATTTAGTTTAGTGTTGATGAATCATTATCTAACGTGATTGTTAAAATTCATTTCATAAAGTCGCAAAATGAAACAGAGGAAGTGAATCTATTTCAACCACAGTAATTCCGGCACTAAAAGATAACATGTAAGAGAACAATTTGTTATCTCACCATTCTCACCATAGTTCATTTATTTGCATATTTTTTATTACATATATTACAGTACAGGATATTAAAGCATTTATCGTTGATAGTTTCTTGAGCGATTTCTCGTTAATAGTTTTTTTCCAAAATAGTGGGGGTGATGAACAAACATATATTAAAATTATTCTTAATAAGTAATATTTGGTGGACCTCTATAATCAAAATAACGTACAATGATGTTATTTATACTGTTCCTTATTGTACGTTATTTTGATACTTAAATTACGAAATTTTTAGAAAAATTCTAGATGTCACCAATGTTAAGAAAAATAAAGGCAAATTTACTTGCTAAAGTCAGGTTATGGAAGAGAGAAATGATAGTCGTTAAATCAATGAGGAAAGAGCAAATTTTGGTGAACGGTATGAGGTTCATGCAAAGCCGACTTGTTTGTTGATCAAATAAGAACCAGACATTTGTGAAATAATCCTATGCCCACGAATGAAACTGAGGTCAAGGTAAGAAAAAGTAGACTTCGTGAAACACGCGGAATGGACGTGAGCTGTATCGACAAATTTGAGTCGTGACACAAGACAATGGAGCATCCCTGCATCTTTATGATGATGATACTCAAGTAGCTATTTTTCGCTTCAGCTGGTTGACATCGATTGTGAAACACAACAACACGAAAGTGGGATTAAAGCGATTTCACGCGGCTTGTTTTCGTCTTGTATGAAAGTTGGTACAAAGTCTTTTTGTTTGAAATTGTACAAATACGTAGTTATAGTTTGTAGTAAAGTTTGTTGCAAATGAGTTTTTAAAGACCTCAAAGATTGTTTGTGAAACATTCTAAAAATATCTGAATCCACAAGGTATAGGTTAAGTTAATTAATAAAATTTAATTCAATTTAATTACGAAATAAAACAGTATATAGCAAAAAAATTTAATCCCTGCAAAATTAGTTTTATTTCTTTTACGAAGCCCAAAGTTTTGCGCTCAAATTTAGGTGTTGCCAACAAAAAATCTTCTTACTGTTACTCTTCACCAATTGAGTGATCTTGAGACATCTTTTCTTGGAAGTAAAAAACTTAAGCAAAAAAACACCTTAAACCACCACCAGCGATTCAAAAATCCGATTCCTAGAATTCTTGATCGTTGATTAATAATAATGACTTAATTAACAAAACATGATTAAAATATAATAAACCACGATATGTAATTTTTAATTTATTCTTTCTTATTTTATAGATTACACCAAAGTCAAGACGGAGTAAATCCAATGTATTCAACGATAGTTTTTCTAGCATTTAATCGGCGAATCACGTAAGTCTTAATTGATTGCCAAGTGATTGCTTTTTCCTATTATTATCCAGAATTAGATACAACAATCGTCCCCACATAGACACATTATTAGTTATTTCATAAATCACTTTTACAGAGAAGAGGGATAAATGAATTCTACAACTCTCCATTTGTCCTATATCCATCTCATCCGTTGCTCATAGGAATGTGATGTTATCTCTCAGCCTACTGATGTTTTGGCCTCCCCAGTCTACTGCTGTTCCTAAGAATCCAATTCATCCCAACAGATGTCGATCCGCTAGTCGTTCCTTCAGGTTGAGCGGCCAGACCATTAGCAACCCTGTTTTTTATGATATCGCCTAATCTAGTCTTCCGTCTGACCCAAGCGTTCTCTTTCCAATACCTACAAGGGCATACTAATGTTTTCCAGGGAAACAGGCCACCGGTGTAAAGTAATTAACTCTCATCCCGTCTCATCTCTTTAGGAACGAATGGAAGTCGTTTCAAGCATTAAGTTTGAGGAATATATTTCAGATATTTAGGATTTCAATCAACCAAATGCAACCTAGATAAACTCCAAGCGGAAAATTAATTTTTAAATGTTTCTCATTTCAAAAATTATTCAAAAGTTCTAACTGTAAATGGTTGGTTTTTAAATCAGCCTATTGGCGGGGTCTTTGATTCACGGAATTGTATACATTATAGATTTGACGACAAAAAAGCCGGAAATAGATGTTAATGGTTGATTATTCAATTGTGATTGGAAAACTTATTAATACTATATTATCAGGAAACTATAATGAAAGTAAATAAAGAACGTCCTCTTATTTGTTGTTTCTATCCAAACTCTTAGCGATTATTTAGCTTCCTCGATGTTGATAAAATTTTAAATTTCTTACGATGAGTACTAAAATTATTTAATTATTAGATAATGCGGGTTTCAATTTTGCCATACAGCTAAGTGATTGTTTAACAGAATCCAAACTTAAGTATAAATGTTTAATTTTTTCCGAGCTTTCGTTCAAAGACGGGAGGGAGGCCCCACCAGAACCTCCAGTAGGCAGTATACCTATGATCTCAATGCAAAATCAAAACACCTGCCAAGTGGGGGGGCGGTTTAGGATAATTTTTTTATGAACTCATCTCCAATTAACTTTTAAAATGCCATTTTGTCGCCATAAATGTAGCAAATGGTTAGTGACAGTGTAAAAAATTTCGAATCTGATTTGAAGCTCCTCGTCAAATCCTAAGCAGATTGCAAGTTCTACAAAGATATCATGGGGGGGTTGCAACATTTTCGCATCAGTGAAACTGTTTTTATATTCTACAGTCCCAAAGGAGCTACTCTTATATAATTTTAAGATAAAAATATTTAATTTAATAGTTACAATCACAATTTGGAAAAATATGGTTTCTGTAACGCAAACATGAAATTCAAAGCGGTACTGTACTCTTGAGTATCAGGCGGCACACCTTAGTATTACGGCACACCAGGGTACCGCTGCAGATTGGTTGGGAAGCACTGGTTCAGATAGAAGAGATCAACTTCCGCTTCCACCAAAAAAACTTCCTAGAATACTTCCAGGTCAGATGGACAAAATGCAAGGTCTTATAAATAATAATTATAGATAACTTTTAAAATTCATTAGGGGTCTGATATCATATACAGATGAATGGAAAATTTTTCATTTATCTTCTAGAACAGGATAGAGAAATTTTATATTTCATTTCCTTTGTTTCAGTCTTTTCCATGGCAGTCATGATGTAAAAGTAACTGAGGTATGTGTAATGTTGAATAATGGCATTAAATAAGGCCTCTCCTAGAGGAATCAAACGAAAAGTGTTCCTGGTTGAGTCACTTGCGCGTGCTTAGCTAACGTGGCGTTTTACCGCTGCTAGTATTGTGGCTCGAGGAACTACCTCACACCTCATCTATTCACCTCACCTCACACCGCCTAGTAAGCCTAATTTCCCATTTCTCGCTCCTGATAGCTAATGGTAGAGGTTTCAACCGGCCGTTGGGCTAAATGTTTAACATTAAAGCATTAATAAATCTTTTATATCCTCTTGATTAGGACTATTTGTAGTCACGAGACATAAAAAGAATAAAGAATCCAATATTGTCGAAGCGAAGAAAATTAAAAGCTGGAACAAAATCACGAGAAATGAAGACAATCGCACCACTGTTGTGAATGCCAAACGATGCGAGACCAAAACCTTCGCCGCTTTGAATGGTAATTATAGAATTCTATTGATGAGCGATGACCTTCTTCCGGAAACTTCTCCAACCCCTCATGCATACCATTTATAATGGACCACGAAGAAACTAATGACCACGTCTCATTCACTTAACCGAAAAATTCCTCCACCAAACTTTCTCTCGGAGCGATTTGGCTTCAATCTCATCATTTCCCGTCGGATCCTTGTCCGTACCCTAAGCATCCCTTTCCTTCAAACTCGCTCCATCTTCCAATCAACTTTCCGTCCTTTTAATTGAATCAGAAATCAATCAACGACGAGTGGCGAAGCTTTAAAGTGGCTTAGGCGCCATCCTCACCCTGTTTTAAGATAGCTTGGTCCATAAAAGCGTGCTGCTCA
>KZ308407.1:1029133-1042575 GCA_000376725.2 Ladona fulva | reverse complement strand
CTGGGAACCCGACCAACCACATTGGATAATGGCTTTAAAGACAAATCCTGGCAATATTTTGTTGAAATATTTAATATTAATAAAATATTTTGCTGCCATACTAATTTCAATATTTATTTCAATAGTATTTATCTGATGAACTCAGCATGACTTATGAAGATCAGTACCTCCGTTATCCATTAATGCGAGGGATTCAAATTAAAATGCAAATAGATATGCGAAGTAAACGAAGGAAGGAAATAACTGCGAATCGAGAAAAGTGTCATATTTCTCCACAGATTGAAATCTCATTACAAACGGTGTCACGACGCTTTTAAATCATGGACGCCTTTCACTGAGCCTCCTTCGGCATTGACATGATTGAAGAAGACCTCGTATTGTTGTTTACCCAGTCCACAGATTGCATACTCCGTCACAACATAAACCTCGACTAGTGATGTAACTGAATACCTACTCTAGCCAAATGAACTTCCATTTTCCTTCCCGTTGACTCAATGGTTATGTTTGTCTGATTGCTTACGTTTCTAACAAAGATCGTTTAAGTATGGCAAAGACATGCTCCGCTACCTAAATCCTTTGACCCTTAAATATTCATTTGGTTAATATAGTGCAGTGAATGACATCTCTCAGTAGTTTCTATGAAAGGATAAATCAATAAAAAGTGTGATTAAAGAAATGAAAACCTAAATTGGACACAAGATTCTTAGTCCAAGGACTTAAAATTGGTTCAAACCGATACCTATTTAGAAAATAATTATATTCGTCTTCACTTAATACTGTCTGCTCTTCTCTCTCTTCACTTTCTTTTCATAGATCATAAAATTTCGATATAGAGCGGTTACAGTTAATAATATCGATTGAACTGTTTTATCATAAAAATTTTCATCAAAAATCAATTTTATTCCATGGTATATGATAATATAAATATATAATAGTATGTAATATTCCGCTTCCTGTAAAGTATACAGCTTAGAGACCGGTTCCTACACCAATTCTTCCCTCATTAGCTACGGAAAGCTCTGGAAAAGGAATGAGGCTTATTAGGCTGGATGAGGAGTGAGGTAGTTTTCCTTCGCTTTTCTCGTTGAGTCGGAATGCCATGAGTGGATAAAGTCCACTTAAGCATAGCTTAACGATCCTATGAATGATTCTTTTCATAGAATTCGATCATTAAAGAAGAGAATAAATGCCATTGTTCAGCATCATTCATACCTTTCGTATCTTTCGCATAATCACAGCCACAACCGAGACAGACGAAAACAGAATGAAGCATATTGCCCACTATTCCGTACTAGAATACAAATGGAAACTACTTCATTCACCAAGATATGGCTCCGCTTTAGAAAGTCCTAAAATATTTAGAACTATCAGAAGAAATAAAATCGTTTAAAAAATAGAAAATTTTAATTTTACGAATTCTAACAAGATATAATCTTAAGTCTGAAAAATTTTGATTTCTGCCTTATATCATTAAGTTTCAGAATAGAGCTTCGCCATGAAATCTCGACGACATGTACCGACCGGTTCAACACTTAATGAAGTAACTAAAAAAACGCATTTTTGAATATCCACTCAGCGAGAAATCGGTTTTCCCCTCTGCCTCAAGAACGAGCGGAAAAAGTACGCCCACGAGAAGGAGAGAAAATTTACTTTCCTTTCGAACGAAAAAGCTTTTTATTGGAAGACAACCATATACCTCTCAAACTCTGAGGAAATGAAAATTCGTGAGCTTAAGATTGCTGCTCGAAGTCATATTATATTTCTACACAAAGAATATGTATCAACTACGAAATGATGTTCTTTCAAGATATCTGAATACAAGTGCACCAATCTCTTACTATTCAACCCATCTGCCGAATAAATATTACGAATGTTTTTAGTGCAAAAACAAATTAGCTTCACTTCTGAATCAAATGAATAAATAGTTGAGTAGAAATAACTTGTGTAGCTAATATAACAAATATTAATTTATCGATATTTCAAATAATATTTATTATTTTCNTACCGCTACTATGCCCACAAACAGTTCCGTAGATGCTCGCGATGTAAGCCAGCAAAAAAAGAAAAAATGACCAAATGTATCGAGTGCTGGCCTCAACTCCATACTAATTAAGTATATTAAGCTTTTAATTATTTTATTTTGTAACTTTTGACGATTTTTTATGAATATATTTCATCTACCGTGTTCTTTTTTCTATATTTCCAGGCTACTCTTACTTACAAGGATTGAATAAGTATATAATGCATTGACGAAGATTACTATATATGACAGATTACTCAACGAGGGCCTCTGGCTGGAATTATAATCGGTAGTCATTAAACTAGATATACTATAATGATATTTTGTTTTTTAAAAATGCGTGTTTAGTTAAGTAATTTTAGTGTTTATTTCGCCACCTATTTTGAAATTTCCTTTGTTATCATTTTAACAATAATTTCTATGCTTTTTGAATAGCAAACATTTTCATTGTAAATTACTTCTTATATTTTTTTTTCTATGTTTAAGCTGTTTTTTTCACACCCCTTTTCTGTGTTTGTTTTCCCCCGCTTTGGGTTTTTTTCTTTGTCAACCTTAAGTTGCAAAGATTTTTCCCACACACTTATCCTTCTTTTCGTTTTTAATTAATATATGAACGTATAATAACGACATATGAGGTTAGATGGAAGAGTGGCACAATTGGACCTAACCTCGCCAAAAAGAATCTAACTATCCACTAATTAAAAAGTCGAAAGGATTTTTGGCGGTGTATACATTTATATGCGTATTTCACGATTTGAGATCTCATGTGAAACCGCATTTCGTTTAACGAATGACTATTTCTTTAGTAAGTATGGCGCGTGTCATGTCAGAGCCAGCCTTATACAACAGGCAAAATATCGTTTTAATAGTATAATATTTACTCACTCACTTTTTTATCTACAATGTTTATTTATGATCCATTTAGACGGAATAGAAGGCATACTTCGTCATACAATTTTACTAGAAAAATTAACCAGTAAAAAACCACGTTTCTTGATGTTACATAGATTTCTGTAACTTTCAACATAAAAACAAAGCCTTTAGTAAACAAATTAAAATCGAATCCAATGAAAAGACTACATTATTCAACCAATTTTCCTGTGCGTGTGTAATCGCTTTAAGTACACGATCGAATACATAACGTCGGGATACGTTTGCCATGTGATTCTGATAGGAATATATTTGGATTTGAAGTCCGTATGCAATTAATTATCGAATAATTAAAGAGGAGGCAATTGTTTTAGAGCTTGCAATTACGATGACAAATCGCTGAGTCTTACTATATTTCTCATCTTATAGGAGTGTCTCTTAATAAACCAGATGTTGCCCAGGAACAAGGAGACGAGAAAACAAGATATTTACTCCAGCAGGGACAGGAAAGGGAAAACTTTGGGAGATTTTTAGCAAAAATGAATTATACGAGGAAATTTTTATGTTTTCAGCGCTTGAGCTACCGGGTGAATTTACATCTTAATTCTTTTCTGAGGTCCTTCTTTGGTCAATTTCAGCGTCTTTCTTTTCTACTCTTACTTTGAACCCTTCTTTTGCATATTCGAATTATACGTTTTGCAGTGAACCGTCAACGACCCACAACCGTGATCTAGAAATAATTAAGCGACTAACTGTTCTTTTCGTTGAGTAATAGTAATTCCACGTCATATTTGTTACATTGGCTATATATTTACAGCTCAAAATTATTTTTAAATAAACAGTTTCTTTCAATCATTTAGCTTGTACTATCAGTAGGTTTGTACAGGTTTTTTACACCCCCATTCTTTGAGACAAATCCTGGCAATATTTTGTTGAAATATTTAATATTAATAAAATATTTTGCTGCCATACTAATTTTTCATACTAATTTCAATATAGAAGTATTTATCTCTACATCACTGGCACTTCCTGATGAACACAGCATGACTTTTGAAGATCAGTACCTCCGTTATCCATTTATGCGAAGGATTCAAATTAAAATGCAAATAGATATGCGAAGGAAACGAACGAAGGAAATAACTGCGAATCGAGAAAAGTGTCATATTTCTCCACAGATTGAAATCTCATTACAAACGGTGTCACGACGCTTTTAAATCGTGGACGCCTTTCACTGAGCCTCCTTCGGCATTGACATGATTGAAGAAGACCTCGTATTGTTGTTTACCCAGTCCACAGATTGCATACTCCGTCACAACATAAACCTCGACTAGTGATGTAACTGAATACCTACTCTAGCCAAATGAACTTCCATTTTCCTTCCCGTTGACTCAATGGTTATGTTTGTCTGATTGCTTACGTTTCTAACAAAGATCGTNACATCTTTTCCACTATCCTTTAAAATGTGATGCTCTGTATAAATATTTCTTAAAGGTTCAAAAAATTCGCAATTTAAAAATTTGTCTGACTTTAAAACACGAAATTAACGAAATTCGACAATAGTTAAAATTATCTTAAAAGTAACCGATTGTTAAACAAGTAGGCGAAACAGAATAAAAAAGAACATTAAAATGTGAAATACTCCTTTGGGTAAATATCCTTCGGGTGAAATATCTCTTGGGTGGAAAGTCTCGGGTGATATTTAACTAGGTGAAAATTCCTATGTTGAAGATCTTTGGGCGAACCGTCCCTTGGATGAAATGTCTTTTGGTGAACCACCCTGTCAGTAAATCAGCCAGCATCCCTAACGACGAGGTCATAGCATCAATATCGGTACTGAATTTTTATTTTGTCCCATGAAATTGCACAACATTTTGATTAATAACAACCTTTCATTTTTCATAAATAACAACAATAAATATCATCCAAACGAAAACGTCGACGCAAGACGTAAACACTAATAGCGGATACTCTTAACGAGCGACTTATATCCTCAATAAACTGACATGAAATTGACGCAATAATTGTAATATCTACACCGATTTATGCATACTTCCTTGTATCGAAAGCCACCGCTCGCAACCGGACGTGACGCATACAATAAGAAGTTCATTTTCCGCGTGTTTCTTAAGTAACTCAGCGGGAAAGCACACCCAAGAGCACCTCAGGAAACACTTTTCGCTTTCCCTTTCG
This sequence comes from Ladona fulva, assembly GCA_000376725.2. Lineage (NCBI taxonomy): Eukaryota > Metazoa > Arthropoda > Insecta > Odonata > Libellulidae > Ladona > Ladona fulva. The sequence goes on along the minus strand of KZ308407.1, from coordinate 1,037,495 downwards.
GCGCGAAAATATTGGCGCGATCGTAAAGAGGATATTTGAATTTAAGTCGCGGAAAAAAGGTGACGCAGAACCTACGCTGTGAAAATCTTTAACATAGTGATGAAAAATCCCTAACCTCAACTAGACGTGATCTACGGGGTTACGAAACGCAAAAACGGAAAAATTTATTAAAGTAATATGTGTATCTACATTGGTAGACAGAGATATCTCAGCTAACAAGAATCCTTCCTAGAAAAATTTACGGCTGAGAAATAATTTACACCTATTTTTCTTACTAGAACTTACTTACATAACGTATCGCTACTATGCCCACAAACAGTTCCGTAGATGGGCGTGATGTAAGCCAGCAAAAAAAAAAAGAAAATATGACCAAGACTCATCGAGTGCTGACCTCAACTCCATACTAATTAAGTATATTAAGCTTTTAATTATTTTATTTTGTAACTTTTGACGATTTTTTATGAATATATTTCAACAACCGTGTTCTTTTTTCTATATTTCCAGGCTACTCTTACTTACAAGGATTGAATAAGTATATAATGCATTGACGAAGATTACTATATATGACAGATTACTCAACGAGGGCCTCTGGCTGGAATTATAATCGGTAGTCATTAAACTAGATATACTATAATGATATTTTGTTTTTTAAAAATGCGTGTTTAGTTAAGTAATTTTAGTGTTTATTTCGCCACATATTTTGAAATTTCCTTTGTTATCATTTTAACAATAATTTCTATGCTTTTTGAATAGCAAACATTTTCATTGTAAATTACTTCTTATATTTTTTCTATGTTTAAGCGGTTTTTTCACACCCCTTTTCTGTGTGTGTTTTCCCCCGCTTTGGGTTTTTTCTTTGTCAACCTTAAGTTACAAAGATTTTTCCCACACATTTATCCTTCTTTTCGTTTNTTGTTTTCCCCCGCTTTGGGTTTTTTTCTTTGTCAACCTTAAGTTGCAAAGATTTTTCCCACACACTTATCCTTCTTTTCGTTTTTAATTAATATATGAACGTATAATAACGACATATGAGGTTAGATGGAAGAGTGGCACAATTGGACCTAACCTCGCCAAAAAGAATCTAACTATCCACTAATTAAAAAGTCGAAAGGATTTTTGGCGGTGTATACATTTATATGCGTATTTCACGATTTGAGATCTCATGTGAAACCGCATTTCGTTTAACGAATGACTATTTCTTTAGTAAGTATGGCGCGTGTCATGTCAGAGCCAGCCTTATACAACAGGCAAAATATCGTTTTAATAGTATAATATTTACTCACTCACTTTTTTATCTACAATGTTTATTTATGATCCATTTAGACGGAATAGAAGGCATACTTCGTCATACAATTTTACTAGAAAAATTAACCAGTAAAAAACCACGTTTCTTGATGTTACATAGATTTCTGTAACTTTCAACATAAAAACAAAGCCTTTAGTAAACAAATTAAAATCGAATCCAATGAAAAGACTACATTATTCAACCAATTTTCCTGTGCGTGTGTAATCGCTTTAAGTACACGATCGAATACATAACGTCGGGATACGTTTGCTTGCTTTAGTGAAGACCTTATTTAAGGCACACGAAAACGATGCAGTCATAAGCAATTGAGGCGTGAAAGGGTACACTTTGGCATCTCTTAAATTCTCCTCGTCCGCGATACAGGATGCTGGGATAACGAGAGGATTCAGAGCTGCTCTACTTGGCTTCAATCCTCCTCATCACCATGTCGAATAAAGACAGATTACGACCACCACAATATTGCCGACACTCTACATGAGGGGTATGTCAAAGGCCTCTTTCTCCTTTTAAAGGGAGAGAGAACAGTTGAAAATGAACTCCCATCGCGAAAACATTCTAGAATGAAATATGCGTCTAGGATTAACGCGACGAGGCTGAAGAATGTTGGCAACCCTCCTGCAAGACGTACTTGAGGTAAAATGTAACTATGTTATTGCGCGGAGCATTGTCAACGGTGAAACTTCGATAAGAACATCTTTTCCACTATCCTTTAAAATGTGATGCTCTGTATAAATATTTCTTAAAGGTTCAAAAAATTCGCAATTTAAAAATTTGTCTGACTTTAAAACACGAAATTAACGAAATTCTTAGAAATTCCTTTCTGAGGGCAAATAAAAATACTAAATGTACCAATCTGACACGCGGTTGTGTTAATTATTTATATAATTTAATGGGCCACAGAAGATGGAAAAATCAAAGACATACCAATAGCACATTTTTATGATGTATGAAGTTGTTCAGTATGCAATAGAAAATAGAAATCGTGGTGCCGATAGAAAATTCAATGCACATGAAGTTATTGAGATATTACAGCGAGAATTAGGTTTAGCCTAGATTAGAATTAGAAGCGAGAATTAGGTTTAGCCTAGAATTAGAATTAGCCGAAGGATCCCGGACTGAAGGGGGCCCAAACGAGATGTCACCATCTGGGGCCCAACGAATACGCTAGAAGGGGATATCCACTACGATTTAGCAATGCTACTGCATGGCTCCTATGTATTTGATCCGGATCTACGTGCATATCAGAGTATTTTCAATGGGTCAATCGAGGTCGGCATGATCCTACATTTTCCTCCTCAAATCTCCGAGCTCGGTTAAATATTAAAATCCGTCAGTGCATCTGTGGCATGGGGCCTCCCGTAACTGCACATGCTGCGCGATAAAAAAACAAAATAACAAAAAAGTTAAATCATCTACAAATACACGACCACACTCGCATCCATATTCATAATAAGGGTGAAGCTAGAAAAATGGACGGTGGGCCCAAATTTTCATGTATATTCGTAAACAAGGCAAGCACATAAAATCAACATCTATTTTCACACAAAAAATGTTTTATTCAGCATTTGAATCTCCCCCACCAATTGTGCGAATTAAGTTGTGGGCCTGTAAGCTTATACATTATGATGTATAAATAAATTACAACGTTAATTCTACGCCCGATGACAATCATTAACTCTGCGCAAGATCGGATATGTAATACTGATTTAATTGTAAATATTACGCACATTCAAATCTTTATTGGGAACTTTTAATTGGAAACAATACTTAGGGTTAGGTAGGTCATACATTTTTGACGTATTTAAAGTAATTAATATATTTCAAAACATAACATCATTGAATCTAAGAGTATACGAATCACTAATAGAACTTTAAATAGAGATGGCAAAATTAATTATCGAAGTCATTTGTCTAATTCATGAAATACATGATCATTACTTCGTCATTGCTTACTTAAACTATAAATATCTCTGCGGGCCTGAAAGCAATGTACTGAAAGCATTTAGTCACCCATTTTTTCATAGAGTAAAAACATAAAGCTAATAATCGAGCATATGCGGGAGGGAGTGGACTGCAATATGATATGTTTCACGAGTTTCTACTCCGAGAAATTTTAACTGCGGATAGTATAATCATACTACTTTAAATCCCTTAGGGAAACAGCGCGAATAAACAGAGCTGAGAATTAAAATTGAAGGTCGCCTGGCGTTTGGAAAGGCAAGAAAGGGCAAAGTTTGAGGAAAGAAAGAATTCGTGAGGGAAGTCCTGGAGTAAGGTGCGAATTCGCATTGCGTAAATGGGAGTGACTCCGCAGATTTCCGCAAATGACTCCATCACGATCGGTTTAATATAACTACAGAAACAAAATGCCGACAGTAAAGGAGCCCTAACCACAGGGAGCTATGAACACGTTAACTTTAATTGACAAAATCGCTGAAATAAAATAATTAACCATCAAATAGTTAAGAAAATCTATATTATTTGATATAAACAGGCCGCGAGGACTTAAAAATATCCGCTAGTGGCCGCACAAGAACGTTAAAGGGGCCGCAAGCGTTCAGGCAGCCGCACTAAACATACATAAACTCCGAGCATCCTCGATTTCAGCAACTATGTTCTGGTTGTTTGCCTTACGAACGTGGTAACCCTTCGCATAAGTATTTAACGACTTGATTTTGAGCAGAATGCGAATGAAAATTCTGGGCACTTACTCGAGGACTGAGAGGTCATAATGCACGACGATCCTCAACGGCTGGTCGATGCTCCTCCTCTTCACGATGTGACCTGCATCTACGTGCACTCCGCGGATGACCTGAAAGTAAAAGAGGTGAGATTGAAGATGATTGTGAGTATTATTCTGTAACAAAGGAAACCGATTGTATTTCCATGTGCGCTGGTTTATAAAGGGTGGTGCTGATTTTCATATTGCTTGAAATCTAGGAACTTCCTTTCCGTTATTTTAAATTCAGAATCGTGTATGTAGTGGAAAATCCATTATAAGGAGACGGATAGTACAAAAATAGCTCAACAGGAAGTTCAGCATTGATCTGGTTCCTCCTACAACTTTCAATATCAGTTAATTCCTTTTACGGGAAACATTTAACACGAAAAGATTTTACGTTCTTAAAATTCTTCGAATAACACGAAACAGCATTTATGGAGGAATTTCAAAAATTATCATGGTGTATTTTAAACTGCGTTTCATTTTGTTGATATTAAAAAGATCTTATAAACAGCGGAGGTAGATTAATATAACAATACTTAATTAAAGCATTTGATGAATAATAAATATTTTGTCTTCTCTTGTTAAATTTTATTCATTCGATAAATACGACCCTAAAAATATTTTTCAATGTAAGAGAGATAAAATCTATAGAGCCCAGTATGGCCGGTTGTGTTAGCAACGGAATTGGTTAAAATGAAATTCCGGTAAACGCGGAATGTATTGGCTGTTCCCTTAAATTTCATTTTGACCGATTTCCATGACACTTTTCTTCACCGAAAGTTATACCTTTCGGTAATTTCGTAAAGAAAATTTAATCGGACGCGTAAAATAAACTAAGGTATTAATTGATCAAGACAACGCAAACGATACCAACACGCCACCCTTAATCGAGTAATTCGAATATAATTGATATACATTTACTAGGCTAACAATATTAAGATGGAATAACAATGAATCGCTACATCCTAAGCTAAACCATCATTATTTTTCGTAAATTAAGAATATCAATAGCATTATAATACAAAACTCAATTAATTACAGAACCATAATAGTACTAAATTAAAATAAACATGTTTAAAAACATTATAAAATTTAAAAAAGCCAAAGAGAGATGTTTTCTATTTAATAACTCTCTTTCTCGATTTCCACCTTTAGTTAACTAGAAATGTTCACAATATTTTTTCTATGTAATGGTTTTTACGTGAGTTTTATAAATATTATATCGTATGCGAAAGATGTTGAAAGATTTTCATCAGGCGGCCCAAACAGGCAGCACTCATCCTCCAAATGAAAAGTACCTTACGTGAATAACGCGGATTCGAGAGACATTAATTGCACTGTGGTGGAAATGTTCGTTTTTGGAGGACCATTGTAGCCGAAGAAATCAACTCTTTCAAAGTGACTTCAGTTGGTGGTCCTATTGAAACCTCAATCAAAACTCTTCGAAAATATCAAGCTTACAGTAATAAAAACGCAATTCAGCTGAGATTCCGTTTCGTTGATATGAGTGGTTCTAACGATGATAACTGTTTTTCAGTTGTCCTGAAATTTCAGATTAGACAAATGCACGTAGCATGATTACATCCATTTCTTCACAACCCCTCAAAATTACAAGTTTTCGTTCGTGAATGCTGAAAATGTTTAAATCGAATATCTAAATAATAAATCCAAATATCTAAATCCAAATTTTCCTATCCTTGATCAGCATAAGGTTTAACGCGAAGATATACAGTCAACTTTTAACGGAATCTCTCCCTTACTAAAGGAACTTTGACCTACAAAATAAAAAATAGTACAGCATTTAAGTAAACATGGACGCTCCCAATAGCCGTTTCCTTTATCATTTATGTCACCATAAAAAGATGTCTCCAGTTGGAATAACTTTCAGTAACAACACGAAATAAACAACTAATGTTCACATGAGAATAAACAATCCCTCATAACTGGCAATAGGTTAGTGCCAAAAGAAATCGTGAGAATACAATGGATAGTTCAAAGCTTTACAGGAAAAAGAAAGCTCTTTGGCTCTACAAAGACGCTGTGCATACAAAACTCGAGACCTTCGATAGAGATGTCCTTTGAAACGTACTTCCGGAAATAAACTGAACTCCGCAACAAGGATCGAGAAGTAAACAAACAGATCGCCATAGAAAATTTTCATAAATTAACAACATTCTTAAGTAAAACTGCAATACGTTATCCATAAAAGATCTCTTTTAGACAGCAAGTTGAATCCTTGGTTAAAATGATAATCTTGGTATATTTTCCTTCAAGGTTTTTCAAAATATTCAAGCTTTAACTAGCAATTGCGTCGGTGCTAGCGTTTTATTTTTCATACATATCTACATTAACATTCAGGAAACCATCTTTCTTCGGTCGACTTTTTGATTCATTACTTCGTCATTGCTTACTTAAACTATAAATATCTCTGCGGGCCTGAAAGCAATGTACTGAAAGCATTTAGTCACCCATTTTTTCATAGAGTAAAAACATAAAGCTAATAATCGAGCATATGCGGGAGGGAGTGGACTGCAATATGATATGTTTCACGAGTTTCTACTCCGAGAAATTTTAACTGCGGATAGTATAATCATACTACTTTAAATCCCTTAGGGAAACAGCGCGAATAAACAGAGCTGAGAATTAAAATTGAAGGTCGCCTGGCGTTTGGAAAGGCAAGAAAGGGCAAAGTTTGAGGAAAGAAAGAATTCGTGAGGGAAGTCCTGGAGTAAGGTGCGAATTCGCATTGCGTAAATGGGAGTGACTCCGCAGATTTCCGCAAATGACTCCATCACGATCGGTTTAATATAACTACAGAAACAAAATGCCGACAGTAAAGGAGCCCTAACCACAGGAAGCTATGAACACGTTAACTTTAATTGACAAAATCGCTGAAATAAAATAATTAACCATCAAATAGTTAAGAAAATCTATATTATTTGATATAAACAGGCCGCGAGGACTTAAAAATATCCGCTAGTGGCCGCACAAGAACATTAAAGGGGCCGCAAGCGTTCAGGCAGCCGCACTAAACATACAAACTCCGAGCATCCTCGATTTCAGCAACTATGCTCTGGTTGTTTGCCTTACGAACGTGGTAACCCTTCGCATAAGTATTTAACGACTTGATTTTGAGCAGAATGCGAATGAAAATTCTGGGCACTTACTCGAGGACTGAGAGGTCATAATGCACGACGATCCTCAACGGCTGGTCGATGCTCCTCCTCTTCACGATGTGACCTGCATCTACGTGCACTCCGCGGATGACCTGAAAGTAAAAGAGGTGAGATTGAAGATGATTGTGAGTATTATTCTGTAACAAAGGAAACCGATTGTATTTCCATGTGCGCTGGTTTATAAAGGGTGGTGCTGATTTTCATATTGCTTGAAATCTAGGAACTTCCTTTCCGTTATTTTAAATTCAGAATCGTGTATGTAGTGGAAAATCCATTATAAGGAGACGGATAGTACAAAAATAGCTCAACAGGAAGTTCAGCATTGATCTGGTTCCTCCTACAACTTTCAATATCAGTTAATTCCTTTTACGGGAAACATTTAACACGAAAAGATTTTACGTTCTTAAAATTCTTCGAATAACACGAAACAGCATTTATGGAGGAATTTCAAAAATTATCATGGTGTATTTTAAACTGCGTTTCATTTTGTTGATATTAAAAAGATCTTATAAACAGCGGAGGTAGATTAATATAACAATACTTAATTAAAGCATTTGATGAATAATAAATATTTTGTCTTCTCTTGTTAAATTTTATTCATTCGATAAATACGACCCTAAAAATATTTTTCAATGTAAGAGAGATAAAATCTATAGAGCCCAGTATGGCCGGTTGTGTTAGCAACGGAATTGGTTAAAATGAAATTCCGGTAAACGCGGAATGTATTGGCTGTTCCCTTAAATTTCATTTTGACCGATTTCCATGACACTTTTCTTCACCGAAAGTTATACCTTTCGGTAATTTCGTTTGGTAATTTTCGTTTTCGTAATTGATCAAGACAACGCAAACGATACCAACACGCCACCCTTAATCGAGTAATTCGAATATAATTGATATACATTTACTAGGCTAACAATATTAAGATGGAATAACAATGAATCGCTACATCCTAAGCTAAACCATCATTATTTTTCGTAAATTAAGAATATCAATAGCATTATAATACAAAACTCAATTAATTACAGAACCATAATAGTACTAAATTAAAATAAACATGTTTAAAAACATTATAAAATTTAAAAAAGCCAAAGAGAGATGTTTTCTATTTAATAACTCTCTTTCTCGATTTCCACCTTTAGTTAACTAGAAATGTTC
>KZ308407.1:1003559-1028706 GCA_000376725.2 Ladona fulva | reverse complement strand
GACTGTCACCGGAAAATGATAATTTACAACTCAGGAATAACAGATGACGCACTTTCCTTTGCTACACTTAGGATAAATGCATTTGCCTCGTCAACCAGAGGACATCTAATGAACATTGCTTCATTCGGAAGCATATTCATTACTTCACACTCATATGCAGGTACAAACTTTTATTGCAAGAACACATGATACACTTGCGACTTAAAATCACAGAACTGATATTTGTTCTTCGAAATTCATAGAACTAGGAAGGGAAGAAATGGATTTACTACCAAAATGGATGTATTTCTATATTCTTTCTTCAAATGGGTTATGTGAAAAACAATCTAAAACAACTATCCACCATCTAAACGTCCTTTCCGAATTACTATAGGTATCACAACAATACCAACTCATCTTCGAGAAACGAATGCCATATTTTAGATGGAAGAGGAGACTTTTAGTCTCAATCTCGCCCAAATAAAGGCATTTATTATTATTATTTTAGAAATGACAGAAAATTTTACAAGGAATAAAGGAACAACATTTACTAAATCTAGTATTTTTATATTTGTCACATTCCTGGAAATCACAATTGACAGAATTTCGAGAGTATATTATTTGCCGTTATGTAGATATTCCGTTACCGTCAGAAATTCATGAAAACGCTGATTTTCGTCGCTGAATCTTCAGAAGATAGAAATTAAGAGAGAAAAGAAAGTTGGAACACGCCTGTTAACGAATTAGAGGTTTAAAAATACTCCGTAAGCTGTATATAGGCAGGCGGAACTCGTGCATAGAGACAAATGGTTTACGGATTGTTTTTAATGAAGTAATGAAGAGGTTACGGAACGCGAGGACAAAAAGATCAGTAGTTGTTAATTTAAAAGATATTTTCATCTCTCTTCAGGAATCTCTTTCAAGGGTCTCCAACAAAAAACAACTTTCCCGCAACAATTTGGAAAGCTTTCATAACTGTTACACGTCGATTCTTAAACAAGTTTATCGAGAATGACACTATATATTCCTTGACATGGTATTGCGGGACGAATGAACTGGTGGGTGTCCCGCACGATGCGGGACGTCTGATATCCATTTACGTGTACAATGATACCTTGCAAGCTGCCCACGGTACGTGCCATGAAGATGACTTTATTCATTTGTACATTTATTTTTCTTATTTTCTTTTCTTTTGATGTTAATAATTTTAAACTACTGCCTCCAGGACATGCACCAACTTGTAGAGTGAAAGTTTTAATAATAATCGGTCGACTTTTTGATTGTATATTTGCAAAAAAATGTTACTTATCTTGGCCTGTTCAATAATGAAGATTTTTTATGGAATTCTTTTTCCATAAAACAAAAACTATGATTTTACGTGCCCACTTGAATAAAATCTCTCGCGGAATGAAATTTAATAAAATACCGGTTTTCTGCAACACCATTTTTGCGTGTTTGTTTGCAACTAACTAACAAGTTTGGTTTTTCCAATAAATGGAATTTAAAAGCATTTCAATGCGTTATGTCATCACATCGAAAGCTGTTTGGATTTTAAACCTCTCAACTAATTGATACAAAAATCTCTTTAGAGGAAATGAGGCTTACTATGCAAGTAGAGGAGTGAGGTATTTTCCCTTTGATATCCTTACTAAGCCAGAGTGCTATAAGCTGAAAATACCCAAGGATAGTACAAAGACCGTGTAAATAATACTCCACAAAGCATTCGATGAGGAGGGGCTAGGATTAGTGGACTATTGATATTCAGAATCATCTCAGAGGTTTTCGTACTATCACCGCAACGAACAAGATTGAGACTAAAGTAAAGGAAAAGAACATTTTCCTTTTTCCTGTACCAAAAGACAACTGAAGAATCATCGATTCATCGAGATACGGTGGAAAAAATGGAATATGAACATCCAAAAGAAAAGATACAATCAGGATTCAATGTATGTACACAGTGATCAGAAACGAAGATGAAAGCATAAGATTACTTCAAAGCTTAATGAAAAGGAAGATACCCCCGAGGGAGATGACTTGTTGCGGTCGAAACCGGTCGGAAATATAAAAAGGAGAGAAAATTACAAGCGCTTTTAATTTGATTCATGGGAATTCGAAGTGCTGCCATTTCACATCGATTACAGTCCGTCGCTTTATCAGTGCAACGGTAAAAAAAGGTTAAATGTCAATTTTCTTGCTTTGGTTAATAATTGGGACATGTAGCTTTAAATCGCAGTTTTTTCTCTCGTGTTCCCAGCTTCGTTTTAACCGTGTTGGTTCAGAAAAACATTTCCCTTCGCCGAAAATTGTGTTAGAAAGTGGAACGATTTCCCGCGATACAAAAAAGGAATGTCATAGTCAGCTGATTTTGCGGCGATGTTTTCCTATTAACGAGAATGGGCTTTCTACTATTTTGGGTGCCGAAACGTTCTTAATTAGCAGCCCAAGTAACGAATAGCATCACTTTACCGTCAATCGTAAAAGAGACGCTTTCAGCAATGAAAGGAATACAGACATGGATGGTCGATGCTTAGAAAGCATTATAATGCTCATGTTTAATTATATTAATGTTGCTACAATGAATAACAATATTTTCATTCAAGTGTTTGGCAAAAAATGAATTATACTAACAAAGATTTAAGTAGTATAGGAATCAAATTTGGCTGTAGAGCGCAAATTCAGATGTCTTAAAAGTCTATGATTTTGAAGACCTGTGTTTTAATCCGATACATCTTGCGAGATATGAATTGAAGTGAAACTTCGGTATTATACATCGCGATAATACAGCGAATCCATGTCAAATAAGTATAAAATGCCTGGAATCAAAAGTGANTTGAAATAAACATAAGATAAACACGAAACTTTGTGCCTTATAACTACTCTATACAAACTATATAGTTCCCCATCATCCAACCGTTGAGGAATTTTTTTTCAAACAGGTAAATCTTTTGCTTTATTAACCCCTGTACTTGCAGAAACTCATTAATATGCTAATAAGGCGGAAGGTTGAAGATGCCCACTCTGGTCTTAACCGTATAATAACACTTCATACAGTATATTCCCGATTATCCGGGGTTAACCCGGTCGGTCGCCTCGGAGGTTAGGCCGGTGTTTGTGCATAATCTTGAACGTAATATCGTTGTTGAGTAAATTTGGCAGGTAAAAACTGACAATAGTCGTATTTATATCATTATAAAATTGCAAATTCACTCCATCACACTTCATTTGATGATATTTATATGTCTTTTCTCAATGGTTGACACGATTAAAATGCTTTGGCTCATAAATGGTCCTTCCTTCAAATTTCCATCCATATTTATAATTATATACTTACAGTTGCTGTTATATGACGGTTTCATACGTTATTACTATCCCACTAATTTTACTTTCATTATTTGGAGATTCAACTTCCCATGGAAATAAATCCTTAGGGAATCCTCCAATATGATCAGGTGGTTTCATAAAAAAATCAAGTCACGAACGGTCAAAAAGAAAAAACTGGTACAACTGTAGCTATTCCATTCAAGCTGACGTAACATTACCAACATGAATTTAAACAGTAAAAAGCAATATATGTACTTTGTATAGAAACGCTAGTGTAGGGTAATATATTTTTTACCATTTCCAGAAAAAATATCACAAGCTAACGCTTCTATAAGTCCCATTCTGTTCACACGTCCCTGCATATTTCTAGGGAGAGCGGTTGATTGATTTGCGGTTAATGGTATCATGGAAATTTGGACTTTTACCCAAACATGTCTGATACCCAAACATGTCTGATTATACTTTGGTTGTTACTGTGTTACTGCGAAGGTTGTAATTTCTTCAAATCCCACGAGAAAAGTTTTATCTATGATTCATTAAATGTGTTTTACATTGATTTATGCTTCAATTTATCTTCAGATTCTAAAATCTCTCTTCTTACTTATTCGATCCGATAAAAGAAGTCTTTCGCACATTCAAAAGTTTTAAACTCATCTGCACATTTGATATCAAAGTTGTCATTTCTGATAATTGCTGTCAACTTGGAGTTTTTTTTCCGATACTTTTCGTGGAATTTGTTACCTAATGCAGGGCAGTGAAATTATTATTTAATGGATAGCGGAAAGTGTCACTGGGAGGTCTCTAACTCCTAGTAGCTACTATAATGTCGATGTTCTCGATCAGAGGAGATGAACCCGCGGCCTTTGAAACAAATGAATAATTTTGTTTCCATGTCTTGCTTTTTATGCTAAATGACATTAACATTTTTAAAATCACTGAAGATAACTGGGAGGCGTCAACCCTATGATAAAACCGATAGATTGATGGAAGTTATCAAGTGTTTTTTTAAGATGTGCGTTTATTCTTATCACAAATTTACTCTCGATCATACTAATTACCGTATTTTTCGATCATAAAGCGCACTTTTCTCCTACAATTTTTCTTCTAAAATTCGATATGCGTATTGTACATACATCGAAATCCACCAAATCTAAAAATTATAATTTGTGAAATATATGAATTTTTATAAATCGGTCATCAATTAAGTGACTCTAAATTGGTAGAAACGAGTGAATACTTTGAAGGTTTTGATGAAATATAGGTACTGTTTTCCTCATATTTTTGTTTACTTTTCTCGACAAAAGTTCTTTAATTATTTTATTTTCTTCTTGACTTCCTAGCAAAAATTGGGTGCGTCTTACACAGACGTTAAAGTAGTTCTAATCTTATATACCTAAAAAAAACTTAAATATCTCACAGACCGAAAAATACCTTATAAAATGGAAAACGTTCAACTTAGGTTCAAGCGATTACTTTCGTCTTCCTCCATAAAACTTCGATGTCGAACGGTTTGAATGTAGGTGTTGCGCCACTCAAGGTTTCCTTTCTTTTGAAATAGAGATTTCCCACCCCTGTTCTAGACGATGCTGTATCCAAAGCAAAATATAACTTAAGTTACTATATAAAACTTTCATACCCCATTTATCACTTAGGTTACTTGATTCGTAATATAAAAGGTTTTATTCGGGGAGACCAGAAATTCCTCTTTTCTCATAAATCACTTCAATTAGTGAGTAAATTAAAACGAATAAATAAATTAATAAAAACGCAAAAATGCATTATCAGCGTCAACCGTTTTCTTCCTACGGCGGAATCCTTTCCAAAACTAAAGGACGATTTCAACAGATTCTTGAGTTTATCTAGAAAGAAACTAGCTAACTATGGAAGATGAATTTCGGAAGCTACGCTTCTCGGTTGGCATAATGCAGAAACGCTTGAGCAAGTCCAAGAAGATGAAGAGAAAATAATCTGACCGAAGATTACCGCACAAACTAAACGCAGAGATTTCCCGGTCGGTTTGGGATGACTCGTGATCTGGCGCCGTTTGCTTTCGCTGGTGGATTTCTGACTCCCTCATCGTTGCCCGCCTCAAAGCAGACAAGGACGTGGCCAACATTAAGCGGAAAAACGGGCGAAAGTGCAGCGAGCTCAGCTGATCTCCCAACGCTTATGGTAGATTTGCTCTTGCCAATGCACACAATCTGAAGTGTTTCCAAGAGATTCGAACGCTTTCAAGGAAAACGACTATGACAGCCTCGCAGCGAATCAGGTCCTCGTCCTCAGTTGAGACGAAGAAATTTTACGTCATCCGCATATCACGAACACAAAGGGAGGGGGGACAAGCGGTAATCACACCCCCTTGAATTTTACGACACGATTATGACTTAGAGAATGGCCGAAATGTTTTCAAAAAAACTAAAGCATTCGATTTCCATATATTTTACCACATGTTATATCTGTTCCTTCCACCATATCTCGAATGAATAGAAACTTCTTCATTCGTCATTTGGTACAGGATAGAAGAGAATGTGTATTTCAAATATATCCGTCTAAGTAGACTTCATGGCTGTGATAACAGTAGTAGTCGTGTTATTAGAAGTGCTTCGACAGCCGAGACCATTTCGCACGTAGGCACCCGCCGGGAATCGAATCCGGGACAGCGTTCACCGAAGTCGAATGCGTTGCACACTTGGCTATCCGGGAGCCCAGCTGTGATAATATGAAAGCTAATGAGGTAGGAATAATACTGACATTCATATTTGTCTCATATACCATTCATTTAAAGTCTCTGAAAGCTACTAAAGACGTTTTTAAGAAGTTTATGTCTGCGATCCGTAAAAGGTTAAGCCCTATTTTTTAACATTAGCTGCGCCTTAATGATTTTCGGTATAGCGAGTTGAGTATGCGAGTATCCCCACTTAAACAATGACCACGGTTAATAACTCAAAATAAATCTCTCGGATAATAATCAATTTGAAATCGAAGCAGGTATGCTGTATGAGGGGAAAATGTACACAGCTGTTATTAAAAAAAGGATTTGAAATACTCCTCAAGGCACAAAGCGGCTGCCCGTGATCATGCGGTGGTCAGTTCAAGGAAACCTTCAAACTCAGGAAAACCACAGACGGGTTCTGAGAAGAACCCAATAAGTATGTCAAGAACCAAACTATGATCTTCAGGGGTAGAAGAATACTGAGTGCCGTTGTTCCTGAATTTGACGGTTTCCTTGATCACCGCACGAAGTCTCGTACACCCGCCTAACCACTTAAGGAGTACTTTAAATCTGTCTCCTTTCAACCGAAGTAGGGTTGAGTCCTGCATTTTGGTGATGGGATTTCGAATGTGGATGGACAAGTAACTCTGCTATAATTAAAACATCGAAAAAAAGTTCGTAATTATTTCAAAATAATGATTGCACATAATATACGGCTAATTACAAACACAACGGATAGGCAAATACTTAATTTCATGTTTATGATATTTCCTAATAGTTTTTTTACTTTATGTATAAGAATTTTTGTTTAGATTAAAATTTCAAATATTTCGCTAAACTATTCATATTCCTAGTAAAAGGCCGCGGCAAATCTAAGGCGTGCACGTAACTCTAGCAATAAATATTTACCATATATACGGCTGAGAAAGTACACAAAATTCACCTCCGACAAACAATAGAATAATAAAGTTTACAATCGTTTCGTAACAATTACTTTAGAACCTTATTATTGCGTTAAGAGGTAAATACTCAATTTCAGCGATAGGTTTCCTTTTAGAGGAGAATCCGATAATTACAGACTTACGCCGGCTTCTTATCCCTAAATAATCGAAGGAGCTTTCACTAAAGAGCATGAACGTGAAACGTTCGCAACTTTTTAGTGGAACAATAGTCCAATTGTTCTATTTTTGTCCCAGAAAACAAACGGAAGACGTATTAAGATCAACTAGGATTCCACCTAAATGCGAAAATCTTCCGCGTAGAGTTGGGGAAAGTTCTTCCTCATACTTTGAGATAANAAGGAATCGTTCCCTCTCGTTAATTTTTTTCCAGTTCGAAGTTCGTAACTACTAAATTTTGTACATCGAAACCCAGTTTTCATCATATATTTTCGATATATTTGGTTTCTTTCTCGAAGTTAAGTTCGTATCTAGAGGACAAAATGAGGTAAGAAACAATTAAAACATTAAGCCCTATTTTTTAACATTAGCTGCGCCTTAATGATTTTCGGTATAGCGAGTTGAGAGGTTCTGGTATACAAGCCCCACTTAAACAATGACCACGGTTAATAACTCACAATAAATCTATCGAATAATAATCAATAATCGAAGCAGGTATGCTGTATGAGGGAAAATTGCACACAGCTGTTATTAAAAAAAAGGATTTGAAATACTCCTCAAGGCACTAAGCGGCTGCCCGTGATCATGCGGTGGTCAGTTCAAGGAAACCTTCAAACTCAGAAAAACAACCGTTCTGAGAAGAACCCAATAAGTATGTCAAGAGCCAAACTATCATCTTCAGGGATAGTAGAATACTGAATGCTGTTGTTCCTGAATTTGACGGTTTCCTTGATCACCGCACGAAGTCTTGTACACCCGCCTAACCACTTAAGGAGTACTTGAAATCTGTCTCATTTCAACCGAAGTAGGGTTGAGTCCTGCATTTTGTTGACGGGATTTCGAACGTGGATGGACAAGTAACTCTGCTATAATTAAAACATCGAAAAAAGTTCGTAATTGTTTCAAAATAATTATTGCACATCATATACAGTTAATTACAAACACAACGGATGGGCAAATACTTAATTTCATGCTTATGATATTTCCTAATAGTTTTTTTACTTTATGCATAAGAATTATTGTTTAATTTAAAATTTCAAATATTTCGCTAAACTATTCATATTTCCAGTAAAAGGCCGCGGCAAATCTAAGGCGTGCACGTAACTCTAGCAATAAATATTTACCATATACACGGCTGAGAAAGTACACAAAATTCACCTCCGACAAACAATAGAATAATAAAGTTTACAATCGTTTCGTAACAATTACTTTAGAACCTTATTATTGCGTTAAGAGGTAAATACTCAATTTCAGCGATAGGTTTCCTTTTAGAGGAGAATCCGATAATTACAGACTTACGCCGGCTTCTTATCCCTAAATAATCGAAGGAGCTTTCACTAAAGAGCATGAACGTGAAACGTTCGCAACTTTTTAGTGGAACAATAGTCCAATTGTTCTATTTTTGTCCCAGAAAACAAACGGAAGACGTATTAAGATCAACTAGGATTCCACCTAAATGCGAAAATCTTCCGCGTAGAGTTGGGGAAAGTTCTTCCTCATACTTTGAGATAATGGCAAAAGATTTAAACGCAGTTTGCTTCAATATTACACGGAAATTTGGGGAAAAATCTCCTACTGAAGATTCGCTTTGATTCTCAGGCGTACACAAAGTATGAATATCAAAATCCCAACGTGAAATTAGAAGGCAGGAGGTAACGAGCAATTCTCAATATGTATTACATTCATCCTGGTTTACACAATTAGTTTCATAATCATAATAAGTTCCATAAGTTATTTCGCTTTATCACAGTTACGGTGTATCCTATCTTTGCATGGTCGAAATTCATACTACAACAAGGAATTTCAGAATGGACAGTTTAAAGTACCTAATTTTTCGCATTTTTCTCGCTGTAGGTAATTATAATAAAACATTTATACTAGTTANGATAACCATCACTAACTGAGGATCACGAACACGGTAAAAAAGACGCTGAGGAATGTTAATTGTTTACGTAGCCGCAAAAGTGGCCACAAAAAATCAACGCGGAAAAGAAGTATATCCGATTTTTCCGCACAGCATTTGTAAGTTTTATAATATGTATTAAAGTAGCGATGGAATTTTCGCATCCTCTTTTCATAACGATTCCAAAAATCAATTATAATAATCATCGTCGTGTTTAAGTATAAAATATAGTTATAAATACTAAAATAGAATATATTACTGATATGTATAAAAATAAAAATGTTTAAGTTTATAAATTGACATTATCATACTTTATAATCATATTCTTTTACAATAATAATTTATATACTTTTAAATAATCATAGAAAATACGTTATATACTTTTACCGATGCAACAACTTTCCATATGAAATATATGTCAAGTTCATTTATCGTTTCCTTGCAAGTCCTTCTTCTTTCGTAAAATTTGATTAGAAATGGTCTTGCGACATTAGGAGAGGTAGCATAAGAAACAAAATGCGAATCAGATTCTTATTTTTATTTTCGAATACTGTTTACGATACAAAATTGCGAACAATTCGATAAAATCTATCGATTATTCGTAACACTTTTGTGTCATAGATAAATCGTACCCAAAATAATAAATTCCCTGCGTAGAAGTGATGATCTTGTACATATCCATTCAATCTGCACTAAATCAGGAATAAATATCGTTGAAGTCAATCTAATTAATCCTGTGAGATAAAAATAATAAAAAAGAAGATTATTATATGTGTCATTACTTAAGCCGTTTGATTTAACGTTGGTCTATGAATATCTGAACTAAATAAGGTGTCAGTAAATACTAACGATCAATGGAGATCAATTACAATTAAAAACTATGTAAATGAATGTATAAACTAGTACTCGCCAACAAGTTTTACGTACCGCCCACCGTTGTTCTCTTGTTAACATATAATTTCACTACCGTGCAAATAACCTAATTTTGAGCTAATGGAAATAATTTTAGTAAAGGTATATCTTAAAGGTAATAATGCTAATTGATACAATTAATTTATATTATACAGCCATTCGATTTTTTTCACATTTTTACATAAATACTTAATCACCCGTTCTCATTATTTAGGAATATTCGACGCTCGCCTGAAATAATAGCCCTGCTATCATTATGATACGCAAAATAGATGAATATTCAGCAAAATGGTTATTCATCAAATTCAATCGTACTCATTTTAAATAATAACCGGTGATCTTTAAGCTTGAGAGATTAAAAGAATGAAAAGATTTTATTATGATAATGGTGCTTTTTTAGTGGTTTTATCCAGAAATAGAGCGTGTGTATATATACGTGTGCAACTATTAATGAACACGAATTCGAGCGGCACATTAAAGTTAACGCGTGTACCTCAAGAATCTCGTTCGTGTTTCGTGGAAAAATCTGAAATAAGAAAACTGGGAAAACGGAAATTATACGGATCGGAACATTGAAAAAATCGAGAGAAACGCTACGAACAAATGAAAAACAAAAATAGTAGGAAAAATTGAACTAAATACTTGCATTTATTTCCTACTGCAGTGCCTCAAGATATGCGCACTGAACCATAGGGAGGGGTGGCGACCTGGGCAGAAGCCAAACACACGGAATTGGCTAAGAGGCTACCACAAGAAGGCCGACGTAAGGTTTTTGCTAACAATTCAAATATGCAATCTATGTTTATTTTTCTGTGATATAAACTTCCTGATAGTTGAGTGAAAATAAATTCATCAATCATAGAAAGGTATTTAAAACTCCATAGTAGAACATACTCCTAGTAAAATGTCATGTATTCCTATGTTCCACATACAACTAAGTTGAAGCAAATAGCCGGTAACGATTAAATTAGTTTATTGAAAATTGAAATTTCTTAATCGTTAAATTGTTTACAACTCTGTCAAGAAATAAATAAGGAAAACAATATGTGTTTTTGGTTTAGAGTTAAGTTTTTATTGTTGGTTGTTATTTAAACTTTTTATTTTAATTAAAAAACGGTGCTTTATCAATTATCTTTCGTTACATTCTTGAATTAAAAAACAAATATATTATCATTTCACTTTTTTATTCCCAGGATCTTTGACTTGTCATTCCCAGCATTAATGGAAACTTACAACTGGAATAGAAATGAAAGAGGAAAAGGTCTCCTTTACTTTTACGAAAAGCTGATGAATTCTTGCATTTTTCTAGTCTTTCTGCTGCTACACAACCTAAATCGAGACATTAATTTTTTATGGAATGTCAGAGGCGCTATGCGGCAACTTACTTCACCAAATCATGTATATAAGAAGGAAACAGGTAAGAAAAGAATTAGGTAAGATCGAGAGAAGAATCTTTCTCAACAGTAAGAGAAATATTTTGCTTCGTTTCGATATTAATGAAAGATGATTTTCCGCTAAAGTAAATGATCATTTATCTGAAATATTGCAGTTACATATACCTTCGAATTAAGTTATTAGTCATTTTTTTTCAAGGGGATCATTGATTTTCTAAAAAAAATTCCATGGCAATACATGCTTGCCTGAACGTTTTAGGTGAATTTCCAGATTTGAATGCCACCAAAGGAATCGTTCCCTCTCGTTAATTTTTTTCCAGTTCGAAGTTCGTAACTACTAAATTTTGTACATCGAAACCCAGTTTTCATCATATATTTTCGATATATTTGGTTTCTTTCTCGAAGTTAAGTTCGTATCTAGAGGACAAAATGAGGTAAGAAAGAATCAAAACACTCCATAGAGAGTATAAACTATTAAATATACCCCTCATTTCAAGACAAGTATATAACCGCGATTATCCTGAGGCATAATGCCTCGGGATAATCGCGGTTCGTTCGTTCGCAGGTCGCAATAATGGTAGTATCCTCTGAACCGATCGCTTGCGCTTTTCTTTTCAGTGGACATAGTCAATTTTTGTTTCTCCGTTGAAATAAAATTATGAATGAGTTCCTCCAAATTATGCTACAGTTTATTCTACGTGAAATTCGATCCCTGGAGCGCCTTTTATTATGAAAGCACCATAAGGTAGTCTCTTAATAAACGTCCAGTTCTTTCTCGTAACCTTGCCCATTTTTTCAATAGCACAACGTCATTCGTTATTCAGGATACGTCATGATTACCGAAATAATTTTTACGCGATAACCATCACTAACTGAGGATCACGAACACGGTAAAAAAGACGCTGAGGAATGTTAATTGTTTACGTAGCCGCAAAAGTGGCCACAAAAAATCAACGCGGAAAAGAAGTATATCCGATTTTTCCGCACAGCATTTGTAAGTTTTATAATATGTATTAAAGTAGCGATGGAATTTTCGCATCCTCTTTTCATAACGATTCTAAACTATTCATATTCCTAGTAAAAGGCCGCGGCAAATCTAAGGCGTGCACGTAACTCTAGCAATAAATATTTACCATATATACGGCTGAGAAAGTACACAAAATTCACCTCCGACAAACAATAGAATAATAAAGTTTACAATCGTTTCGTAACAATTACTTTAGAACCTTATTATTGCGTTAAGAGGTAAATACTCAATTTCAGCGATAGGTTTCCTTTTAGAGGAGAATCCGATAATTACAGACTTACGCCGGCTTCTTATCCCTAAATAATCGAAGGAGCTTTCACTAAAGAGCATGA
The DNA here is from genome assembly GCA_000376725.2 of Ladona fulva. Taxonomy (NCBI): domain Eukaryota; kingdom Metazoa; phylum Arthropoda; class Insecta; order Odonata; family Libellulidae; genus Ladona; species Ladona fulva. The sequence continues at coordinate 1,016,007 of KZ308407.1, read as the reverse complement.
ACGTGAAACGTTCGCAACTTTTTAGTGGAACAATAGTCCAATTGTTCTATTTTTGTCCCAGAAAACAAACGGAAGACGTATTAAGATCAACTAGGATTCCACCTAAATGCGAAAATCTTCCGCGTAGAGTTGGGGAAAGTTCTTCCTCATACTTTGAGATAATGGCAAAAGATTTAAACGCAGTTTGCTTCAATATTACACGGAAATTTGGGGAAAAATCATCTCCTGAAGATTCGCTTTGATTCTCAGGCGTACACAAAGTATGAATATCAAAATCCCAACGTGAAATTAGAAGGCAGGAGGTAACGAGCAATTCTCAATATGTATTACATTCATCCTGGTTTACACAATTAGTTTCATAATCATAATAAGATCCATAAGTTATTTCGCTTTATCACAGTTACGGTGTATCCTATCTTTGCATGGTCGAAATTCATACTACAACAAGGAATTTCAGAATGAACAGTTTAAAGTACCTAATTTTTCGCATTTTGTTTTTTCAAATATTGTTCTCATTATTTTAACATAGTGATATACCTTAGCTGGATTATTTACGCAATAAGTAAAATTCTGTAACGATTACATACCAATTAAATCTATGCAAACCTATAGTTCGTTNTTATATACTTTTAAATAATCATAGAAAATACGTTATATACTTTTACCGATGCAACAACTTTCCATATGAAATATATGTCAAGTTCATTTATCGTTTCCTTGCAAGTCCTTCTTCTTTCGTAAAATTTGATTAGAAATGGTCTTGCGACATTAGGAGAGGTAGCATAAGAAACAAAATGCGAATCAGATTCTTATTTTTATTTTCGAATACTGTTTACGATACAAAATTGCGAACAATTCGATAAAATCTATCGATTATTCGTAACACTTTTGTGTCATAGATAAATCGTACCCAAAATAATAAATTCCCTGCGTAGAAGTGATGATCTTGTACATATCCATTCAATCTGCACTAAATCAGGAATAAATATCGTTGAAGTCAATCTAATTAATCCTGTGAGATAAAAATAATAAAAAAGAAGATTATTATATGTGTCATTACTTAAGCCGTTTGATTTAACGTTGGTCTATGAATATCTGAACTAAATAAGGTGTCAGTAAATACTAACGATCAATGGAGATCAATTACAATTAAAAACTATGTAAATGAATGTATAAACTAGTACTCGCCAACAAGTTTTACGTACCGCCCACCGTTGTTCTCTTGTTAACATATAATTTCACTACCGTGCAAATAACCTAATTTTGAGCTAATGGAAATAATTTTAGTAAAGGTATATCTTAAAGGTAATAATGCTAATTGATACAATTAATTTATATTATACAGCCATTCGATTTTTTTCACATTTTTACATAAATACTTAATCACCCGTTCTCATTATTTAGGAATATTCGACGCTCACCTGAAATAATAGCCCTGAAAACTTCAATCTCCCACTAGTTGGATCCGACTTATCTTTGGCATATTATATTGTGAATTTCTTCAGAAAGGGTTGCCGTCAATATTGACGTTCAATATTGACTCGGTTGGCATGGACAGATTAATTATTATTTGAAAATATTTCATTTGTCGGAAATGAGATGATTGCGCCCCTGTGAAAGGGAGTGCAACAAAAACGTTTTAATCAACAAAATTTCCAAACTAATATTATTTTTATTTCGCTACAAGTGAGCGGTGTTGACATTATTCTTCCATCCCTCACATGGTCTTCATCAACTTCAATCTACACTCTTTACGCTGCAACCACATGATTTCGGTACTCGGGAAATATCTGTCTCGTTTATTTGGGATGTAATGAGAATTCGAGGTTAAAGGAACGAATTTTTGAGATACGAGCCGCGGTTAGCGACTAACCAAGTTCGTAAATCGATACATGAGCGAAAGTGCGGAGAAAATATTCCTTCCGAATCGGCGAGGACTGAAGCCGCAAAAGATTCTCAGAAACCCGTGAGACGCGCGGCGTAAACAAAAGTCATTAGGGACATTGGGATGAAGCCTCATTCGCATGCACGAGTATAAACCGCTTCGAAATGAAAAAGGGAACTGAATGTGAGGTCGCTAAATACCAAGAGCTTTTCTCGGTCGCCTCGGTATTTCATTTATGCAACACACGGAGTAAGGGGCAATACAGTGGTGTATTTAGACTTCTGGTCAAACCAAATGTTTCGATCGTTAAGGGCAGTGTTTTCCAACTGGTGTGCCGCAGCACATTGGTGTGATGTGATTAAGCTCTTGGTGTGCCGAGAACATAAGGCAAACATTTCTAGATTCGTACTGCATACGTGTTGTATTATACAATACTTTCTCGATTAACAGAAGATTATTATGGCAACATTATACTCCAAATCCGATGTTTCCGTCTTTTTCAATTTGAATTTACTCCCCTGAAAGACATACTAGTGGTTTAGTGTGCCGCGAACTTTGAATTGATAAGTAAATGTGCCGTGGAAGGCAAAGATTGGGAAGCATCTTTAAGATGACCGGAACTGGTAGGTTTAACAAACTTTGATTTACATTCAGACAAATAGGTCGTAAGACCAAAATGAAAATGTAAAGTAACGTTTCCATTTCCATTTAACTTCCATCCCATTCGTGAAACGTACGTTTCACGAATGGGATGGAAGAAATACTTGACGTCGTAAACAAAAATTTTAATGCAGATTTTTCAGGGTTTTCCGTATTTGCCATGGTCTCAAACTGACGCAAATGTGCAAATAACAAAATGCGACCGATTTTTGAGTAACATCAACAATTGTGCAAGCAAAACCGTGACATGCTTCCAAGCTGCGAAAACAAAGTCTTATACCAACTCGAGAGCTTCTAGTTGAGAAAATCCACTTAAAACAAACCTTATCTCGATATCAAATAAACAATTTTTCAACTTCTTTCAAGGAAAGGGGTAATCGATGCTTCCGTGCAACTCATATGACGAGGACAACTGCATTTCAGCTGCTAATACACGTAGCAGAAAGAACCTTAGCTACGCACAGATGATTTTTCCTCTGCGGTTGGATTACAATTCAGGTCTAGGGTTTGAATTGCCAGTTGGCAAATCAACGGAGCACATCTGGTTCGCCACCTAACTATTTCATAATTTTCCAAGGCTTGAAGGGATGACGTATTTCTTCATAGTTACAAACTATAAAATTGCATTAAATTTACGTCTTCGACGGATCTCATGTTCGTGTGAGCGCTAGATATTTTCAATCGAATTTAATGTGTCATCCAGGCAAGTTGAATGCATGACTGTCTGAGATTGTTAATGTTATGATGCCTGTGATAGCGAGAAATGCTACGAGTTATAGCTGAACAACCAAAAAATGAAGGACTAAAATTGAAGGTTTTACGAAAAATAAGAAGTCGATAATTACCATACAATAAATTCGTAGATGAAGGTCAGTAACTGCAATCCAAGTGACTAAATAATTTAAAGAGTTGAAAAAATACGTAACAAAACTTCTGAGACCTGCGAAAAAAGGTAAAGGATTAAATCCAACCTTAAAAATTTCACCGAATGTGTTATGCCAACGGGAATTCATTCTTATATTAGGAAGAAAATTGTCAATTTATTGGTCATCACGGGAGCCAACAAATTCTATACACCAATTACACAAAATGTCCAGCGATCCATAATTTATTGCAAGGAAATTACACACTTTAAAATTACGGCGCTGCCACAGGAAAAGGTAACTAATATTGTTTACGAACCCTATATTTTTTTATTGTCTTGTTTGAGTATAGGATCACTTACAGCGCGGATTTCTTAAAAAGCAATGAATATAAATATTTTCTGACAAGGGGTTACGTTAAAGGGGAAGGAAAACCTTTTCTCTATTAGAATAAAATGATAAACAGAAAAGATAAAAGCATCAGCACCGATTCATGTTAAATGAACGAAGACACATCTAAATCATTAGTATTTATCTCCTTATCAAATTAATTTTGGAAAAAAATCGTGGAACATGAAAATTTCGATTATCACATCAGACTGATGTTGATATGATCGACCACTTATTCTGCCTGAAACATTATTTATTACGTGATACACAATCTAGTAATGCGGAACTGTCGTATAAACAGAAATTACGACCTCCACGAGCATAATAGCAGAAATGACATTCAAACGAAAAATCTTACACCCGGCTTCAAGCGAAATATTCTGATTGCAAAGAAAAATGACAACCAGTTACCACTCACGTCTTTCTCCTTCGGATAACTGTGACTGCATTGTGCACTGAGATGTCCTTCTTGAATGGGAAACACCAAAATAGTTATCACAACTACATGTAACGCTTTCCACTTCACTTTCACGATCATGACTACAATTACGACTGGCCATACGCGTTCGCGCTCCCAGTCACTGGGTTATATATTGGACGAGTCCATTCTGAGCAAGGTGAAGCGAACCACAGAGAAACAGAAAATTCCAACAGATGACTGTCGTATAGATGGCGTAGTAATGTTTACATCTCAGTCGGCTGGTGTACGTGCATGCGTATTCAAAGAAAATCCTTGAATACAATAGAAAATATCCCATCACCAACGTTTACCTTGTGCTGTGTAGTTTTAGTCCAACTAAACAAGAACCCGTATCTCACTTCTACGGTCATCAAAGAGTGTCATCCATTTTGGAAGGTTATTTGTGTCTAGAAAGAACAAAGAATGGCTAATATCCACGTGTTGGATCGTTGTTGAGCGCTCATTTTATGCGATTATTGTGACGAAACTCATAGGTATATGCCATGGCAGTTAACGTACCTGTTAATTGTAAGAAATGCAGGAAAATACTTTTCTCTCATCCTGATCATCCGCTTCTAAGTATACATGGAAGCATCGTAAACAGTGAAAGCAAGAATAAGAAACCATGCCTTGAAGGACAGCAACAACCTTTATGGTACCTTGACTCCGAAAATGTTCCTTCGTGGATTACGTCTGTCATTGAAGAGGTAAAGTTAAATGAATGCCTTTTAATCATTTCAGAAAGTTTCCAAGATCATCACTTCTAGTGAAAAATTGTTTGTCCTTATAACTAAGCTGCTTTCTCTCTTTTTGTGTAGGCTGGTTGGACGAAAGGGAAGTTACATTGTCCCGTATGTCATTGTCGTGTAGGAACGTTTGATTTTGTTTCTGGAGGTCACTGCCCCTGCCAATTGTGCGTAATTCCTCCTGTTCATCTAATAAAATCCAAGGTGGACGTGTTTTTTCATCGCGGAGAACTGCAGTTTGAAGCAAATGTGCAAGTGGAAGATACCTTAAATCTAAGTAAAGCTAGTTCTTAGCGACAAAATGTTTAAATCGTTTGAACTTAAAAAGTGTTCAAATTCAATGTATGTGCAAGTTTTAATTGAATGATTCAAATCATGAATTTATTATCATTACTTTATTCTTGGTGCATCTTGGATGAATGAATAAAACTTCCAACAACAAAATCACAATTCGAGCAGACAGAAGCCTAAAATAATATCACATATGACAATCATAATATCACTCAAAACAAAATGAGCTCAATCACAAGACTATGAAGATAAACTACTTATATCTACATGCCATTCCACTCTAACATCCAGTTTCAACGTCCTGTGAAATCCTTTCACACAATTCTCATTTAATCCCTAAATCAGTCTTTCACTGCAGACATACTTCACCCTTCTTTCCTCAACAAATACTTGTCTCATTCGAGAAGAGTAATGGTTCAAATTCTTTTTTCACTGTTAGTATGTCACCATTGCCTCGGAACACAATTCATTCACCAATTCATGATACACCCTTTCTCTGATGGAATATTTAAATGTATATTGACCATGCAGGTGGGGTTCACGTATAAAATAAGAATACATGATGATATGCTTTGCAATTTGAACATAAAGTAGGTTTGACAATAGAAAGATTTCCCACTTAAAAATCCACACCAAGTCTTAGTACAAACACTTAATTACATTTACATAATAAATTAATAGCATCAGTGATTTTTTTACATACACCTTCAATTTAACTAAATGGGGTATGTCTTAAGAATGTATTTAAAATCATGAGATGTTAACAATTCAAAACATCTTCCCATAAAATTATTTTGTACAGTTTGAACATCATTTTCATATACGATCCCAAGCTAAAATAATATCACATTGGCTAAAAGAAATCAAACAAATACTCCCTTAATATTACCTTCTCCACATTACAGAAATTAGAATATTATTTTCATGGATGGGTCAAACCTTTGGTTTTCAACAATCCAAAACAAAAAAATCACATTCAAGAAACTGCTATTCTAAATCACTCTCACCTTTGGTCAAAAACTAATGTTAACAGGCCAAACAAAAATTTCACATTTTGTTACTTAACATATAATAAATAGTCACAAAAATGTTTCCAATAAAGAAACAGTAACCAAAATCACCTCTTTTGCAAAATTAAATATTCAAAAAGGGGACAAACTTGCTCCTTGGGAACTTAGTTTGAGCTCCAATTTATCTTCTGAATTTTCACAGTTTACTGAAAGTTTTACAGTAATATTAAAATTCCTTTTCCTATTAATTTCACCCCAAATTCATAGATTATAAGTTCTGCCAAAGGATACAATTGGCTTTGTTCCATTCAATAAGTTCTCATTTAAAGTGAAACTAATTCTCTCCTTTCGGAAAACTAACATGCTGAAATGAAAATATCTGCAGCCAAGTTAAAAAAGTACATAATCTAATCAGTTATAAAATTTTCCATTCATTCATAAACCTTTCATTCATCAAACTAGCCAAATTTCATCATACATTATGCTTCACATTCAAATCTTAATTTATCATTATCCTGTACATTTTCCAAAGGGGTTTATTACCTATAATTTGAGTTTCTGCAACTTCATAAAATAAGGCTTGCCAGTAATTTGTAAGTCATGCTCTTAGCTGTGGAAAAGAGACATTTAGTGAGTGACCACTGAAGAAAGGAAAAAATGGCTTATTGATCTTTAAATTGCAAAGAGTTATATAGACAGAGAATTCTCTGCTTTCTTGTATCATCTGCTAGCCACCACATGCTACCGTTGTGTAGCTAAGTCGAGAACATATGATGATAACTCCATGGGGCAAATGCTGATTGGTGTTCTTTTATCAATTGATGGCCCCACTGAAGAGGTGAAGGTGAGCGTATGGGGCTCCAGAGTATCTCCAAAAAGAGTGGGAAACAGATCTCCAACTTTGAGCTGTTGAAAAGAAAGTAATGTAATGATTTTTGTACTTAGACTGCAGATACCTATAGTTAATTAATATATTTAATTAGTTTTTTCTAAAGGGTACTTTCTGAATGAAGGAAATACAATGCATACATAGTATAGAATACTTAGCATTACATGGACTTGCTTTCCCATTAAAATTTTCTTTCTAATTGAAAGATAAGCAAAACTGTTTCCATTCACAGAAAGAAATATATTTTTCTAAGAATGCAACTGGTTTCAAGGATGCTACCTCAATTTTGGGCAACTGAAAATATGTGTATGCCTGAAGATGGGGTAGCATCCTCGAAACCTGTCACATTTTTTGTCAATATATTTTTCTGTGACAAGTGGGTTTTTATTCTTCTTTTGAACAGCATTGAATAAGTATCCCCTAAATTATTTAATGTTAAAAATGTTTCTGTAAAATAATTCAGAGAAAGATTGAGAAAACATATTTGTAATTTCACTCATTATTAAGCAAAAATGATTAACATTACAAGACAGCAACATTAATTGGATAAAAGACAACAATATTCTAATTAAGAACAATAGTATTATTATTATCTAACAACAATAATAATATATTGGATCAAGTTTACTACCAAAAATGCAATTATTGAGTAGATTATTACTTGTAGACCACATCAAATACACTGGAAGCTTTAATTTGGCCTTTTAGACATTATCAGGGTAGGAAAAAATCATGAGAAATCAAACAACAATAAAGAATTTTATAAATTATTTGATAACCCTTGATGCTAAATTAATCTTTGAATACTTCAAGTTAAAGGAATGATTCATAGATAAGAAAGTAGAAAAATAAAAGTTTTCATTGAGGTATATTACGTTCTTAAAATTTGCATTTGTTACTGACCCCTGGATAAACTAACTGGCTGACTGAGGAATATGTCCTAGGGCTACCAACCTGAACCAGTAGTTCCCACTAATATAGGTTAGGATCCAAGATTTTTACCTCTTCGTGATACTATGATCTCACCATAGTATGAAACAAATGAGTTCTACTAAGTAATGCAAGAGAAATGAATCTTTCTTCAGCTAACTAGAACTATGTTAGCCAGACTGCATTGGTATTGGGACTCCTGCTTAACATATCCATTCCAACACTATTAGCGGTTGAATTTGACAAGGACTACTATTCATTGATTCCGAATTCACTAACATTCCAATCTGGAACTGCTTTCATCAAAGGCAAACACAACCCAATATGCTATCTGAAGGACTTATATTTGATATAACTGAATATAAATAAAAAGGTTACAAAATTAAGTCAATGAAAATGGTAATGGATATCATTATAATGAGAGAAAATAGAAACACAAGGATGATTAAATCTTTAAACCAAACAAGATCTATGACGGTTGTTTAATAAGTCCTTAATAATGGAAAAGTGAGGTTCAAGCAATGATTAAACACTTATATTTAAAAGACTTAACACTGAAAGAGATCAAAGCTGAGTTGGATGAAGTTCATGGCACATCTGCTCCTGCGTTGGCAACAGTTTACAATAGGTAAATGAGTGTAAACATGGCTGTACATTCACAAAAGATGTACACTGTTTGGGACGACCAGTGGAAGTGACTACCCCCAAAATGATTGATAAAATCCACAATATGGTTTTGAGTGATCGGTGAATCAAGGTGCATGAAATAGTTGAGGCCACAGGCTTCTCGCAAGGTAGAGTGTTTTCAATTTTGCACAAAAAATTGAGTGCGAAAAAAAATCTCAGCAAGATGGTTGCTGTGTTTGCTCTCAGAGGAGAATAAATCCTGACGAGTTTCTGCAATGATACATAACTATGGACAAAACCTGGATACACTCCAGAGACAAAGGAGAAGTCAAAACAGTGAGTTTTTTAATGCAACGGGCTCCAAAGAAGGCAAAGACAGTGAAATCGGCCGGCAAGGTGATGGCCACAGTTTTTTTTGGATGCACGCAGAATCGTCTACACCGATTACTTAGAAAAAGGTCAAACAATAACAGGAAAGTATTATGAGTCGTTACTGCATTGATTGAACAAATAAATCAAGAAAAAACATCCTCATTTGAAAAAGAAAAAGATCCTCTTACATCAGGACATAGTACAGGTGCACACCTATGTAGCTTCGATGGCCAAAATTATGGAATTAAAGTTCATAATATTACAACATCCACCAGATTTGACCCCCAGTGACTTCTTTTTTTTCCAAACTTGAAAAATTGGCTTGACGGACAACGGTTCACATTGAATGAGGAGGACATCGCCCAAACAGACACCTATTTAAGGACCTCCCGAAATCCTACTTTTTGGACGGCTTAAAAAAGTTGGAGAAACGCTAGGAAAAGTGTACAGAGTTAATGAGATTATGTTGAAAAATAAAAAATATCTACACAAAATAATTTGTTTTTCTATCTCTCTCTAAGGACCTATTGAAAGACCCTCATAGTTGCTTAAATTGTCAATTATGGTAATCATCATCAGTTAGGAAATAAGCTAAAGAACTAGGAGAAATTGTTAAATATAATTTTTCCTTAAAATCTCTTAATGCAAATATGAAAATGATAGCTCTAAACATGAAGGCCCATAAAGTTAGGTTCAAGAAACCTCACCTGTCCTTTGGAATCCATTTCACAAGGAGCAGATGAGTCTGCAGCATCCCAAGGAGCAGCAAAGCAAGTGTCAGCAAACAGTCTCTGAAGCACCATTCCAACACCGTGGGGCCTTGTCTCATGGATCGACTCAGAAAGTGCTCTCAGGTTGACAAGGTGGAAATCGCAAGTGGGTGCAGAGCGCACAGGTTCAAATGATGCTCGCATCCTGTCCTCAGACCAAGCGCCTGCTTCTTCCTCTTCTTCAGGAGTCTCCATCACAGACACCCCTGCCAATCCTGCATTCATACCATCAGCACCTTGAAATAACTTCAAAAATTAGTTCTCATTTCGAAATTGTGAGTAATATAAGTTATCTAGAGTGACACTAATCTTCATTTAGAATCCTCAATGAGTAGTAAAAGTTTTTGGACAGTCTGACTGAAGTTGCATGAGAGAACAATCTGAGCACTGCTGAAACAGATGATATTGCATTAGATAAAATGAATCAGTAAACTCCTCAAGAGTGGTGAGAACAAGGAAATAATGGATGATTTTTAGAACATTTGGATAGAATATTTTCCAAAATGAGTAGATGAGGAATGGAAAGCATGTGATCTAGGGGTCAAAGGTATGAAATTTATCTTTTGAGCAGTGGGTGATTGGATTTTGATTGGTGATTAATTTCCCAAGCAATGCTTCCTAATACCGTTATAATAATAATACTGTTTAATGTTTTTGCTTTCCTCTTTATTCTATGAAGAGCATACTCTGCAAAACCCATCAGTCTCCATAACTATTCCAGCAAAGAAAACTGCTTACAAACTTCCACCTGTAGTTCATTTTAGATGGAACTGCTATTTTTTATGGTTTTTCTAATTCATTTCTCAGCAACCAGAAGTTTAATCATCAAAAATGGAACAAAAACTTTTGAACTCAGCAATTCATTCTTCCTCTGTTGAATGGTAGTGAAGAAACTACTGATACGGAAGCCTATTTAAGTTTCATTTTCATTACATTACATTTATTATGATGCATCATTTAATGCCATCCATTTATTGAGAACAAAAAACCTGCTAGCTTTATTGGTTTACAACACTGAAATAAATGAATGCATATGGCTGAAATTGAATGATTGACCCTCAGAGAGATCAAACCTTAGTGAACTTAAATCAATTTGAGACTCTCTATTTTAGACCTAGAACAATTTAAACTTTGTTTGCAAGTACTATTTCTGCTTATAGGAGAAACAAAGTATAATTTTAAATATGTAGTAACAGCTTTACCCCGGCCATTATCAGAATCTCCATGGTCCATTCCTCTGTTGGACTGTGGTACATCAGGTGCAAGCCATAAGAGACGCAGTGGAGGATGAAGCAGGGATGAGAGGGCAAGGTGTGCACCAATTGAGGGGAAGCCAGCTGGGTGCTCCGGAGGGGGGCCCTGAAAAAAGGGTAATCAGTTCTTAAATAAAATAAATTATTTCATGAGGCTATTATAGCATCATTTAAAATTGCAGCTTTATTAACAGACGTAATGTACGTTTTATGGTGACACAAAATCTGCATCCACTGCATTTGACTCTTGGGGTGAATTCGAGAGAAATACAACCAGTTAAAACAACACAAAATTTTCTTCTTGGACAAAAACAGGTAAAAGTAGCACTAAAAAAATAACAGCCAAAATTTACTTAATATACAACATAAGAAATATAGCGAACATACATATTACATATGCGAGAAATAACAGCCAAGTTTTATTTAATATTCAACTTACGAAATATAGCGAACATACATATTACATATGCGAGAAAGAAAAACCAAGTTCAATTCAATAATCAAATCACCTCAAAGTATAGATTAATCACAGTAAAGTGGATTGTACCAACAAAGAGTTTTACTTATTTGAGTCCTGTGTGCTTTTGATAAAGTTTATGTGCACAAACACATAACACAGTGTATTTGAGATGTAGTTCTACCACAGAAATGGCATATGTAGCTGATCACCCTCGCCACGCCAGATCGTCAAGATCATGCTGGAGAGTGCTGGTGACTGAACAACGAAATGTCACGTAAGCAGTGAAAGGGGAACTCACACCAAATTTGAACACTTTGTGCACAGCCAATTAATGTGGTGTATTTCAATATCACCGTCCAAAATGAGAATAAGTCAGTTTACCAACAATATCCTTACACATTATGGTATATAAGTAGTGCAGGTTTTTAGCAAGGGATCTGCTTGGGATATGCTTTCAGGGATTAGTTAGCAACTTCTAAAGGAGGCAATGCCATGTTGCCCAAAATTTGCCACAAAATGAAGGATCAGAACTAACAAAAGCTTGATGTTACTCTGCAAAATCTAGCTGTATGAATATCTGGCATCAGAAAAAGTCATCAATAATTACATGGATGTTATTATATAGAAGATGTAAAGATAGGAAAATCTTGAGCATGCCACTCTATAAGGAAAAGCATCACATGAGTTTTAGCAGAAAAACAATGTAATAATTAGAAAAATACTTTTGAATTACAAATTATTTGTTAATTTGATTTATAAATTTAAAACTATTTTTCACCGTAATTACTATTATTCAACTAATGAAAATTTACAACACCTAGGAAAGGTTATAAAAAAACACT
>KZ308407.1:913971-1003493 GCA_000376725.2 Ladona fulva | reverse complement strand
AATATTAAAAATCAATTAATCCAGCAAGAAGAAACAAAAAACATAAGAAGCCAGACAAAAATTCATATTTTACTTAGCTATAACAACAGTAACAAAGAAAAAAACTAGAAACCAAAAAGAAATCTGTTATATTCATAATAAAGGGAACTGTATGTTTCTGGTATGAGGTAAAGCATTCATTATTGCCTAAAAGCAGTCAAGGCATAATATCTTTGAATGGTTGCAAAGACTTTAAAATTTAACTGTACAGCTTATATAGTTTTAAAAAATTCAATATAGTTTTCAAGATCTCTATCAAATCAAAAACAGTAATGAAGTTAAGTCCTGAGCAAAATAGAAACAATAGATGCAAAATTAAGTTATATAGTAAACTGATATTACTTTATGAAATCAATCATTCTAGACATGTAATCTTTAAGGTGACAAAATTTCAGCTTCTTTCATAAGTATACATATACATTAAGTAATCACCTTACAACCCTTCTTCTTCCTCTCAATGATTAGCCTGAAGACAGTTGGAGTTGGAATGTTATCTGTTACTCCTTGGCCTAGTCCACGGTTGTCATCTTGATCCAACCTTCGATCTTGCATGACCTTAACGAAATACAGAGATATAACAAATTTCATACTATCATAGATATTATATGTGCTATGCCAATTATAAAGGGATAAAAAAATTTAAATTTAAGAGTACTTTAGTATACCAAGGAGGTAAATGATCAATTATTCTCATCTTAAATGAAGTTGATGTGTATATGGAGTGTGCAATATTTTTAACTTCCAGTAAATAAATAAAAGTCTTGGTCAAACTACAAATTCCTTTGAGGCATTTGCATCACTGTGCAGCAAAATATGGCCATTGTAGTAATAAACCATAAAACAATCACCAAGTTTAGACAAATTGTCCTATTCACAGATTACAATGGTAAAAATAAAATAAAAAATTCATTTCCTACCATTTTAAAGCTTACCTCCAAATTTACTCAAGGTATTCTATGGACAAATTTTCTTCATCTTAATCATTCAATAACTACAATGATCATAGGAAAACACCCTTACAAAACCAACTTAACCCAATACATTCCACACAAAATGAAATATCAAGTATTTCATAAACAACACATGAATTCCCACTCTAAATGTTTATAAAAATTCTTACCTCGATTTGTCCTTCCTTAAGAGATGCAACACCAAGAGATTGAGCTGACAGTAAAGAAAATCGTACTGAGGAGTCTTCAATAAATGCTATGGATGTAAGGGGATAGTAGTTGCCTTGGAGAGGAAGTCGAGAAATACGCCTTCTCTTTATCACCTTAAATAGAAGAGGGATAATACCATTTAAACCTCTTTAATGTTATCAGAATAGAAATTCCAAAACCATCCCTTGGTACAAGCACTCACCTGAAAACCATTGAGATCTGTAAAGAATTCCACTTTGTTTTTAATATTTGTGGAAACCCTCATAACAAGTTCAAAGTTGCTCCTTCCAGATATGTTGACTATGTTAGATATTTCCAAGCCCATACCATCCACACCTTGGAAGATGAAACAAAGAATATGTAAAATTATTATGAATTTTCTTCAATGAAAATTTTAATGAAAAAATTTCAGCACTGAATAACGCTGAAAGAGTGGTAGCGCTATATTCTTCTATATACACAAATTTATATTCATTACAGGTATTTTCATATTAATGAGATGACACTATATTTTAAATATTTATATACTGTTTAATCCTTGTAACTAGGCTTTGCCTGTATTGAATGAATAAATAAATAAATAGAGCTTAAGCAAAAAGTAATAACATGTACATACTCCTTACTCTATAAATAACTTGTAAACCCCTTCAAATGGTTCCCCAATTACGAAAATTCCCTAGCTAACCATTCTTAATATATCTATTTTGACGCAACACCTAAGACTGACTTTATCTTTATCTAGAACAAACAAGAAAGCAACAACTTAAAGGGAGTTGATCCTGACCTCTTTTAGGCGTACAACATATCTTTCGGTGATTGTATTTCTATGTTCCATAATAAATAAGATACACCAATGAAGTCAGTGTGATTTGATAGAGGACTACCAATTCTTCAACATCTCAAGCACTACAGAAATAGAGTTTTCAGAGCTTTTTCATGTACTATGGGACTGAAGGGAAACAGAGATCTAATATAATTGTTGTTAAACAGGCATGAGATAAATTTTAATGATTCTATCAAATATCTTTAAAACTCATTTAACATTTATTGGATGCCTAAAATTTTAAAGGTAAGATTCAACTGCAACTGAGAACTTCTTCAAGCAAAACGTTACTAAAACAAGTAATAACATCATAATTTCTATAATGGAAACAGGAATACCCCAGTAATGTTCAGTTCAATAATTATTATTAATGATGAAAAACAAACAATGCCCAACCAGAAAAATACAATTAGCCAGCACTCAAACCTGGGACCATAGGTTTGGAGCACTAGCATGTTAACTACTCTGCCACCATAGCCAGTTAAGTTACAAGTTTTAAACATTAGACAGAAAATCTGAAGTCTTAACTAAGGTGACCTTTCTCATAGAGATACTTAGGTCATTGCAATACCTAAGATAAAGATTTACCTGGTATGTTCCAAAGAGAGACCGTGTGTTGTAGCAATGGAGGCATGAGGAATGTAGTGACACTTGAGACTAAAGGCCCCTGGATGATCCTCACAGGAGTCCCTGATGTTTTGCCTCCCACTGGGAGTGCCTCAGCCTCTCCATCTGGGAGAAACAGGTATGCACCACTTCGCTCCGTTGTAAGCCTTACACCATACCTGAATAAACGCAAATGTCATATTCAAATTCCAGCTCAATGAAAAGTAACTCATCTAGACAGATCCTTCCAAAAATGAACCTATGAAACATCTTGAATGCTGGACCACACCAGGGGTAAGGAACCTTCATCTTTCAGCTCTTAAGAGATCTTTTGCAGTACCTATAATAACCTTTTACATAAAACTGACATACTTTTTACTACATGGTACTTACCACATGAAATGAAAATAATATGAAAGAAGGGCCTCCTTGGTTTATTTTGTTTAGTTTTTTTCTGAGGTATTCATTTTTCTTTGTATTGTGAAGTTGTACAAAGTAAGCACATGCTACATGGAACTAAATTCCACAATGGTGGTGTTCACTGAGTTTATATGAGACCACAACAAAAAAATAGTGGATTACAGTACTACTACGACATACTATGAAAAAAGATATAGGCTGCATACTATGAATCAATGATTGATTACATTGTTAAATTTTTTTGACTAACTACATACCATATAAAATTAACAAATAAAAATCATCACAAGGAGAAATGCACCAACTATTTTGCTCAAATATCAATGAACTAATTAAACAAAATAACACTGAACATGATTGACAAATGTAGATGTTATGCTGGAGAGACATAATATAAATTTTAGGTCCCCAAAAATATCATCTTAAAATAGTCTTCAATTATAAATCAAATACTTTTACTTGATATCTCCCCAAAACTAGATCTCAAAAACATGATTTGGCAACACATTGAAAAGGAAGAGAAAAACAGAGCAGGCACTCAGAACAGCAGAAATTTTAAACATTGACCTTCTTCTTACATGCACTAACATATTCACAAAAAAGTCCAAATTACAAAAGAAGTCACCTGGCAAAATCCACATGAACAGGAGTGGTGAAAGTCTCCTGTCCATCGTGTAGGGTAAGAGCTTTGAGAAAACCAGAGGCACCAAAAGCAGCAGATACCCGATCTCCAGAGATGGAGAACTCCTCCCCAGCACCAACCACTTGTGTTCCTTCAAATCCTCTAGCAAGATGGACCCGAGAAGGTAAAATCCCAACCAGTCGCACCTTTGAAATACTGCTGTGTTCATCACTATTCAAACAGAAAATATTCCATTGAAACACTGCATTGAAATTACAAAAATAAATAGTAACTGATGTAACCATGTATACAGATCGAGAATTGTAAGGTTGAAATCTGAATTGGTTAATGCAAATAAAGTTGAATTAATGCATTTCTTTTCAAACAAAAGCTAACAAAACCATGAAGGGATTATCTGTCTAATCTAAGAAACGAGAAATGAAACAATCTTTTCTGCATCACATTTAAGGGAAAAATGAAATGGAGCAAACTTTAAACTTCTAATTTAGTTCAGTAAGATTAATGAGAATGAAACAACCCAAAATTCCCCTTGCTATATATCCTTGTTTATCAATATTCAAGAATAAACATATCGCAATAATTTTTCAATTTATGAATCAATTATTCATTTCATTAATAACAACAAAAGAATTCAATCATTAAAAAGAGGGTCAATAGCTAAAATGGTTTCCCATGTTTATGAAATGTCACATGAAATTTTGGGAAGAATTGATTAATACAAGATGAAAAAAATTATGAAGATTCATAAATATATTATTCAAAGGCAAGGTGAAGTATAAAGTACTGAATAATGATGACAAATCAAAAGTTGATGAGGTCCTTGTCAAACAGACAACTAAGGCCTTTATCAAATTATATTTCACATAAGTATTCTCTCAATCCGTGAGAAAACTGATATTTTTAACAGTAAATGAAATGCCATGACACTTTCTGCAATGAAAATGAAATACTGAGGGTAAGATGAAAAACTGGGATTGGAAATATTCTTGGAAATTACCTTCCTGGTTGAGAAGAAGGGAATCCAGTGACAAAGTAAGACACCAATGCAAGAGGAGGGACATCAGCTAAGAACCAGAGGTCATAAGTGCCTTCAACCATCTCAGCTCCAACACCACCATCAAACACAGGTCCAGTCTGACTAAGCACTTTGTCACCCTGCCAGTCCTTCACCTGAAATACCACAGAAGTTTCTCCATAATCCAAACAAACTGTTTCTAGAAAAAAATTATTTTGCAAGTAAATTCAGAAAAACATTGTACTTGTAAACAATACTTTTCAAGAGACTGATTGTGTGCTTATCAGTCATGATCTTGATTATGTAATGACAGCTAAATATATACCTCTTTTTGTTACTCAACCCACATGATTTTCTCCAAGATATGGTCTTATTTTTTACACTACTTTGAAAAAAAGATTGCTCGGTAGTTTCACAGTTTACAGCAGTGTACCCCAGCCTTTACAATCTCAATGTTCACTTTTCTGTATATTCAAAACAACCAGATACCAACAAATGTGCATGGAGTTTATTTTACTGATTGATGTAATTTAATATTTTATGACTACTTACTTTTTTTATGACTACTTAGTTTTTTTATGAATAGCAGTTAAACAATTTGAAGAATTATATGCAATTAAGCAAGATATTTGAAAAATGAAACGCAAAACAAATAAAAGAAAATGAGATCAACCAGCAGGAGTTCCACCATACGGGTTCAAAAGTCTCACCAGTGGGATGCATCCCACTAGTTTACAGTATTGAAGAATAACAGACAAGCAATTCATTCTTTCCACGATATGGAGCAAAAATAGTGAGCATGTTACATATTTGTGCATTTTATGTGACCAAAATACTGAATACTGTGCTCTATTTTTATATTAACATCTCACATCTCCCCACCTCTTGCTAGTTCATGCACTTTTGCATCAATTCAATACTATCAGACTTTAAACCTTCCTTTAGCAAACATTCAAAATTTAGGCATCAAACATTGTAAAAAAGCACAATGGTGTGAATTTAAGTGAGCATGGTTGAGGTCAACACTGGATGCTCAGATGGAAATCTAGGTCAATACCATATACCAATGCTGTCGAATTAAAAAATTAAAATTTGAATGATCAAATGGTTCATAATATGAGAACTAACTGAAATACCCCACATTTCCCAGGAGTAAAATCAATTTCACTTTTGAAGAAACTTCACTGATTCAAAAAGAGAAGCCATACAAGTAAAAAAAAATTCCAATGTTGTTGAGATATCATATCTATGACCAAAATAGATGACATTTATTAACATCCAAACCTTGGTATTTATCAATCGTGAAGGATACATTAAATCATAAAATTGTCTACAGTAAATTGTGTAAAAATCACTCATTCACATTACTGAGATTTCCTTCGGAACTATATTTCATTATAATCTAGTGAAAAGCAAGAAATTAAACGTATTTTACTGGGAATTGATCACCACAGTCATATGATTAACAACTGGCCAAATCTGCCAAAGTTTTTGGATACATAACAAGTTTGCTCAGTTAAAAAACTAATAATTTATGATAAAAATTACTATCTTTTATGAATCAGCTTTCAAATTATAATAATCTCAAGCTAAATTAGTTGATTTTACAGTGAACATGCAAAAGAAAAATAACTTGAGTTATAAAAACAAATTTGCATATATTTTTTGTAGCTGGTCGGCTGAAGTAGTATTAGTAGTAATTTTGAAAGTGCTTCAACAGCTAAGGTCATTTTAAACACGAGCCCCCACCAGGAATCAAACCCAAACTTTCACAGAAATGAAACACACTACCCACATGGCTATCCTGAGGCCCTTGGGACATCAGAATGACCTGACATTCCACACAGGACAATTTAGATTATAAAATGAAAAACTTCTGCAATATATAAAAAAAATTAGGGTAATTTGAGTAAGATAATGTATGACTTTCTCACCATCACGTATGGAGTGTTGACACGCAGCCAGATAACTGTTTTTCTTCTCCATACAAGAGGATTGAAGATCACCACCTTCTTTGTCTTCCCCACTGTCTCCTTGGCCTTTGGCCCAGCTCCAGGCCAGGCCTCACCTTCCACTGTTTCCTCATCCTTCCATACTCCCCCTATATCTAGAGGAGTCTTCTCTGGTAGGCTATGATGGTGTCTCCTTACATCATCCAGGCTAAAGAAAACTTGGTCTGGAAGAGGCCGATAAGGAACCTACCAGCAAACAAAAAAATTCACATTAACAGAATCTTCAATGTTATCTCTTAATTATTTAACCAGCAATCTGTCTAAAAATTATCAGAAACAATTGATAAAATGTGACTAAAAAAATAAAGGGAGGTTTCCTCCTCACTTTCATACAATTTATATCAATTTTTTCTGTTATTTGTCATCCAACTCCTGGACTTATTTGGAGAGGTGATTTCAATAATAATTGATTAATTAAGAATAATGATCTTAACCCATTTTTTGCTGATTTCATAAGGCAGGTTTAAGTGCAATTCCCAGTGATGGGTTCTGCCTCAGGGAGGTACTCAGGGAGCAAAAGGTAGATATACATAGTTGTAAATGATCAACAACATTCTTACCTTTTCTAGAAGTAATACAAATTGTTATCACTATCAGTATTTAGTAATGCTATGACATATATGTGTCATATTTTTGTTTCATCAAATTTAATTTTTCTTTCAAAAATCAAACTAGATTTCAGTCAACTGTTTCCATTTCTGTGATTAGTACACAGACTTTCAATGGAAAAAATATTTTGAATGGTACCATAAGTGATCTAAACATAACCATGCTTTGGTGAATTTGTTCATAAATGTGCATAACTACACTCAAGCACATTTTAGTACCAAGGAAAGTGCTTCAACAGCTGACACAACTTTGCACACATGGGTTCCCTCCAGGAATCTAACCCAGGACCACTTTCACTGAAGTCAAACATACTGCCCACTCAGCTATCCAGGAGATCAGGATACTTTTTATCATTTTTGATGATCAGAAAACAGATTGTTATTTTACAATCATAATTTAGGATTAAAAGTAAAACAAGATGAAAACAACACAAAACAGTGAAATGATAGATTTTGAACCATAAATAACATTAGGAAATAAACATCTAACACCATATTATGATTCTATTCCACATTTTGTGAATAAACAACATTAAATTATAATACTCACATCAGGAGAAGTCAAAAGGTAATGGGCAGTCTGCTGGATAATATGCTGAGTCCCAGCAATGGCTTCCAGCATCCTTTAAAAAATGAAACAAAGGTTAAAGAGTACATTTTCAATCTGAACACCACATTAAAAAATACACTTAACTTTCACAATAATATGATTAACCTAATTTCCCATAAATATTTTCCTTCAAAATGAGCAGCAGTGAGATATGCACCAATAGGTATACAATGTCATGAAAATGAATTAAAGGAAAGAACTAAATTGGGCATTGGAGTTGCAACTAAAATCAGCATCACAACTAATTAACACTATAACATGAGAAGTAGTATTTGATAGATATGTATAATAATATACAATATTTAAGTAAGTATTGCATATTGAATCTGGCCAACTTACTAGTATCTGGAAAGAGCAAAAATCTTGTCATAGGTTCATTTATCTAGACTAATTCAAAATATAAATATATAAAATTGATGGAATTTAGTACTACAAAGCCATACATTCTCACAAACACACCAATTCATGACCCCCAGTCCCCTGCTGTCATCCATCAATCTTTGAATGGTTGCAAAGACTTTAAAAATTAACTGTACAGCTTATATAGTTTTAAAAAATTCAATATAGTTTTCAAGATGGTAATCATCATCAGTTAGGAAATAAGCTAAAGAACTAGGAGAAATTGTTAAATATAATTTTTCCTTAAAATCTCTTAATGCAAATATGAAAATGATAGCTCTAAACATGAAGGCCCATAAAGTTAGGTTCAAGAAACCTCACCTGTCCTTTGGAATCCATTTCACAAGGAGCAGATGAGTCTGCAGCATCCCAAGGAGCAGCAAAGCAAGTGTCAGCAAACAGTCTCTGAAGCACCATTCCAACACCGTGGGGCCTTGTCTCATGGATCGACTCAGAAAGTGCTCTCAGGTTGACAAGGTGGAAATCGCAAGTGGGTGCAGAGCGCACAGGTTCAAATGATGCTCGCATCCTGTCCTCAGACCAAGCGCCTGCTTCTTCCTCTTCTTCAGGAGTCTCCATCACAGACACCCCTGCCAATCCTGCATTCATACCATCAGCACCTTGAAATAACTTCAAAAATTAGTTCTCATTTCGAAATTGTGAGTAATATAAGTTATCTAGAGTGACACTAATCTTCATTTAGAATCCTCAATGAGTAGTAAAAGTTTTTGGACAGTCTGACTGAAGTTGCATGAGAGAACAATCTGAGCACTGCTGAAACAGATGATATTGCATTAGATAAAATGAATCAGTAAACTCCTCAAGAGTGGTGAGAACAAGGAAATAATGGATGATTTTTAGAACATTTGGATAGAATATTTTCCAANAAGTATATATATGTAATATTAAAAAAATATATTTCAGACCTCAAATTACTGTATTTATAAGCAAAAACCATGCATTGGCTTTCAATATGCACCATAATTTTATGGAGGGAATTAAATATGGATAAAATTAATAAGCTTCCATTTATTCACTTAAGTTAAAATAAAAAGGTAGCGTATGCATACAACACACAGGTAGAATTTAAGTCATAAATTTTAGGAAAAGAGAGTTTGTTATGTGCGCAGTATGACCTATGTTCAGAATCTAAATCGATTCAGAACATAGGAACAATTCAAATTTATTTTGCTTTTGTAAAAAACTACACAGCATTTTGGAACAATAATCAAAGCAGCATAGAAATACCCATAAATATTTGCATTAATAACTCGTTTTACAAAAAAGTACAAAAATTAAGTTTCTTTGTCCCACAGTACTCAATTAAAAAATAAAATAAGTGAAATTATATTTTCACTATTTACTTTTTTGACTATTAAATACCATACCAGACAGATGAAAATTATTAAAATGAAAAAGGCAATCAATGTGCAATTACTGACAAGTAATCCAACAAAATTGAACTAATGAATTTAAAAAAATTAAGAACTTACTTTTGAGCATAGTCATTCACAACATGATCCTTTGCTGTTCCAGTGATTGCATCGTGATGCTGCAATGAAAGATAGCAAGGATAAATACAGCATTCCCAACACATGAAAGAAAATTAAACCATCCATAATGAAAAACATGAAAATCTGTAATGCTCTACCTAGGAATGCAAACAATACTCCTCAAATAAACAATCAGAAGTCCATAACTTCAACCAAACACTATTTCATGTTAAATTTAATTTGAAATGTTTAATATCAAATGCATCTAAAAGAAATCCAAGAGGACAGAGAATGCAAGTGGAATTGGTAACAAATTTTGAAAGACATGAAAATTTAAAATTTTCTCTAAAAGATTGAGAAGAATTCTTCCTCAAAATTTAGTTTAGATTGAAACTGAAAACTCATACATAAGGAATAATTGAACTTTCTATTTCATTCCACTGCCTACAAGCGAGCTTTTAAACTGAATTATATACGCATAATAATTTACTTGCAAGCAATTCCCTGAAATGCAAAAGAAATTAATGCATATTGGGACTAAATATTTTGAAAAAATAGACAAAAAGGGATTTATCTGAAATTTAAAGTTCAGAAGAAAAATACAAAAGTTTCTTTCCTGTTTTCCAAGAATGAGAGGCTATCATGTGTCTATTTACTCATATCTTTTTTATTTATTTGCAAACACCCCATCAGAAACCATGGTTGGCCAATTAAAATGATGATACAATAATAGCAAAAAATGGATACCGATATACATACCGACTAAGATTCAAACCCAGGTCTAATGTTGCAAGGTTACTGTACTGACCCACTACATCACAGAGGAAAATTCCTAGGACATAAGTGATATCCTAGTCATTGATCTTGGAACATTATGCATATAGAGAGAAACTTCGTGAACTGCACCAATTCTATCCACTGCTAACCAGTGAGTTATTAAACTGAAAAGTATAATAACTAACTTACAAGCAATTCCCTGAGATATAGGCACAAACTAGGGGTACTAACTTGTCCCTCCACACTATCTCATTCTTTATATTTATTTACTAGTAAATGCTCCCATCAAGCATGACGGAACTTAATTTAGTTTAAAAATATATCTAACATTGCATACATAAGGTCCTCCAGAAGCCAGAAACAGTCTGTTGTAAGATCATAATAACTCAGTATATTTCTTGCCATTATTTATAATATTCATTCTACTGTTTCCAAGACATGAAAGCCTACTTTACGAAGAATTCTTGTAGCAAAATATAAGAATCAAAATCAACAATGACCTTAGTCATCAAAGGGATGGGCTATTTCCTAAAAATTTCACAAATTTTCCTTGTATTTTATCAAAATTCTCAACATTTTGGATCTAAATCAATATTATACGACTAAAATAAGAATCTACTACTAGTATGACCATTTTCCTTTCTTGTGACACTTGTCTCAATTTCATAAGACCGCTGTTTCTTATTTAATTTTGTAAAAGAAACAATCTCTGCAAGTCATGAAAACGTACTTTACGTTCAACTCTTATGGAAACGTATTTTGTGCTTCTGGGTTCGAACCCGGGACTTTACAGAGATGAGAATAGTTTTCCTAGGGGTTTCAGCATCGTAGAAACACAATGTTGTTTGTTTCAGACCTATAAGTCAAGTCGTTTCTGAGATAAATAGGGGGACGGACAGACATTGGCTTTTTATATATATGATTTTTCCGGTGCCCTCACACATACCCATTCCTTAGACAACAATAGGAGAGGCATGAACAGTAACAATAAACAAGCAACCATTCCCTATCCTGAAAAATCTGATTAGCTGGGGCTCAAATCCATGACCTTGGAGTAGTAATACACTAACTACTCAACCACTCTGGATAGTAAATTATCCTTATTATTCGCATCACTCAAGGGGATGGTCGATTTTATAATGTTTGGTGATTTGAATTTTGATTTTGAAATTTATTTTTATGAAGCCATTCCTTACACCAACCTTTTCTATCTAATCTTACCAGGATCAATCCTAGAACTGCTTCCATTAAAGGCATACACAATTAATTAGGATATCTGAAAGCCCTTCCTCCACACAAGATTAAACTTAATAACCATGTACTATAAAAGATATCTTGCATCCAGTGGCAAAGCACCCTAAGAGTGGTTTTGTGAACTACAGAGTGTATAAGGTATCTGATTACCTGGAAGAGGGAATGCCAACGCCTTGCTGTACGCAACCTTGAGATGAGTCCCCATTCAGGAGAAAGAAGTCTTGCAACAGGTGAGGAAGGGGAAGACAAAGGCAAGGACTGAGACGGAGGAGTTGGTGCTGGAGTGGGAACATCTGGTCGTCTAACCTGCCTGCCTCTTGCACCCAATGCCATGGAAAACATCAGCTCTGCTGCCCTTAAAAAGTTTAAAAATTTATAAGACTAACATCTTCAAGAATCTCTTGGTTTAAGTTATAAGTTTGAAGGTAAATCTGGAAGAAATTATTATCTTTACATGCTATACCATGGGTTGCTGCCCACTTCAAGACACATTCCCTGAAACTCACAGATAGGACAGTTATCTCATTTCCAGAATTTCAGAAATACCTTTTGGTCCACAGCTGAAATTTTATGGTAGAGAGCTAGGGGTGAAAGTTATCAATTGTAATTGATGTAACTTTCTATTAATTATGAGCCATGAGTGTGAATAAGATAAAATTTATGAATACCTTAAGTATCCCATAAGCACTCGATCCATGCGTTTGTAAAATGGTCGTGAGGTAAAATATCCACTCCAATAGTGATCATCTCTGTCAGCATAAGTGAAAAAGTCTCCAGACAATGAAGGAAAGGCTGATGGTGTTCCAGGTTCAGATTGCTTTTCATCATCTGGTTCATTTTCACCCATCTCATTTCTCAAAGCAGTGAAGTATTCATCTAGAGTTCCAAACTGGACCTGAACAACAATGTAAAGCCATAATAATATTGGTTTCAAAGATTACTCTTCAACCTTGTAAGTAGATTGAAGTATGATTACTCATAAATTTATTTATCAAGATATTAAAATAAATTTAAATCTGACTATTTTGAAATTCATCTATTCGACCATGAAAAAATGTATAATGAAATTTCAAAAATATATCCAGAGCAATAGTCTCCTTCACTGCAAGAAATTTTTCCTTGCAACGTAAAAGTAAAATGAAAATAATATTATTACAATACTTGGAAAAGCACCAAAAATTCCCCTAAAAGAGTTCCATGAAAAGCTCTTGTTTGATGTAAAACATCAACCATTTTCGTGATCAAATAACTGATAAATACCATTATTAATGTATATACATCTGAAAGACTGTATTTATCTTGTTATCTTCTGACCATATGATAATGCTAGGTGTTATAATGGGCAAAGGAATCACATCAGATAAAGAGAATGCTGATTCAAACATATCTGGATTATGTGGTTACCAAGCTAAAGGTGGATAAAAAAGTTGTGAATAAGTTCTATATAGTATTTGAAATACAACCAAACCCTAAGAGCTATTTTAAAAAAAAGCACTTGATTAATCAACCACAAACATGAAGTACAGGATGAAATAATTATGGCAGAAAAAGAAAACGTTAGACACAAATAGTATTAATTGCTGCTCCAAGCTAAATTCACATATAAAATTAAGCAATACATTTTAAGAGGAATCTATTTATTATGGATTCTTTCCTTGGTTTACTAAATTATAGATCAGAAGATAATATTAAGTAAAGAGTTTTTGTAACAACATTTAAATATAGCTCACTGTCAATGTTGCCTTAGTAAAAAAAACGTTTCATAGTAAATAAGGCTGTTAAACACTCCTGAAATCCATATGTTATGGTTGGAAGGAATAAGAATATGTAAATGTATTAACCTGAGCTTTTAGGTTTGGTGAGTGATTCAAATATTGAAAAATGGCTCTGTAATTTGTAAACTGTGCTTGCCACTCAGAAGTTTGGTCATAACGGAAATCATCCCCAAGAGGAGCTAGGACCACTCCACCACCACTTCCAGGCTTTCCGCCTGTGCGAAACAGCTCTGACTTTTTACGGTACTGGTCCAGCAGTAGCCAACTCCTGAGTGAAGATCAAAAATAACAGTCCAATAACATCATAGAGAGACACATTAGAAAAGAAAATAAAGAAAATTTGCAAGATAATACTTAAAATAACAAGCAAAATAGAGTGATACTTATGATTAAAAACTTAACACATCTCTTATGATGGCTAATATCTTGAACACTTGGCATCAAAACTTAATTTCTCTATTATAAGTCTCTAAAAAATAACTCACTAGTAGCAAATTTCATTTATTATAATTCTGTTGCAAGGAGGGTAACTCAATCAGTGAATTATGAATCTCATTACAAAAAGCTCACTTTTGGGCAACATTTTCAGGTGTAATTATCTGGGCTCGTGAACCTTTCCAAGGGCAAGTAACTCCAGTTCCAGGCAAACGCTTAAAGTCAAACTGGCAGCAGATCCGAGGATCAGGGCCACAGGTGTGTGGAACATCGTAAGAGTAAAATGGCATCATATGAGTTAGAATGTCCGTTTGACCACTTGAATCTGCAATGGATAAACAACAAAACAAAATTACCACTTTATGAGCGATATTCACAAAATCTTCTAATTAACAAACAAGGGTATTTTTGATTTACTTAAAGTGCTTTTCTTAGGCACTTTTTCAGGAAATAGTCTAAACCAGCAAGAATTCATGTTTTCAAATGATTTTTATTTATATTATTTTAACTATTAAAAAGATTATGTAGTCTTCAATGCAAATCCAAAAAAATATTCCATCGCAATAATCATAGATATCCAGAAACTGTTAGTTGTTCAGTCATGTTGTAGTTTCAGCAAAATGAGGGATAAGAACTCAGGAAAATGAGCTATCATGGTCAGGCAATTTCCCTTGAGAAAAATATACTTATTACAAACTATTATGAGAGCATACCCCAAGTCTGGCGCCAAATAAATTCCAGATTCTTCTCTCTTGCAAGGAGCTTTTTTACTGAGTAATGAACTCTCTGTATTAGCATGTTCTTCAGTCCAGATTTCTTCAATAAGTAGGCCATTGTTGGAGACACTCCAAATGGATCAATGGACCATCCATTCCTAAAAATGAGTGGTGAAATTATTACTACATTGAATCAAAGTATAGCATTCAGGACATATCTATTTTATCCTCCTGTTCAGATTTTATGATTAACTTAAACAAAGGGAATGCAAGGACTGAATTGTAAGGCTCAGTTACTCTGTTGATAAAAAATGTTAGTACTACATTTATAACTTCTTATCACTTTAACATTGACGGTGTTCAGCATGAGAGATTAAATTCCATTTTAAATCATACTTCCCAGTTAGCCTAGGCCCTTATGCTTTCTACTTAGGGTACTTTATCTTGGGTCATAGCTTTCCACAGCATTCAGCTGATTTCTACATAGTCTTTTCAGGTTTCTAGCCATTGCTATTTCTTATATTGCAATTGCTATGACAATGTTTTGCTTATGTTCCAGTAAGTCTTCAGGTTGAAGTTGGTTGACCAACTTATCATATTTCCCAGCCTATAACACACACCAGCTTTTAAGATGCACCATGATTTTTCAGGTGGTTGAAGCAAAGATTATACACAGGAACATAAGCAGCTTATAAGTGAAACAAAGAAATGAGATTTGTAAAGGAGCGTAAATTTACAGAAGAATGAAACAAAATCACAACATTGCTAAAAAATCTTCCATTGTGATTAGAAGATAAAACCCACAAGTAAAAGTGCATCATTGTTCACAATAACTATTGTATGGCTATTCCTGATTTTAGAAAAATATCTCAACCTTGGCCCATAACACACAGGCCAATTTAAGATTTTTTGCATGGAAAAAGTGCATCTTATGGGCCAGGAAATACTGTACTTGAATGTAGGCAAAACATTGTCACAACAACAACCATCCCCTGGAAACCCAGAAAGATCATGCAAAGATTGGGTACATTCTCACATTATCTGTTCAGAAAGTCAAACTGCTTTCTAAGTTTTGTGAAATTGAGTTTGACCAATGAAGAAGCATGTTATAAACCCAGAAAATGTGCTCTTTATATTAATTTATAATAAATGAGTTTTCTACAAAATGCTAACTCAAAGCTAAGAATAAAAATTACAAAAGAGAGAAAGAAAAGAAAATAAAAGCAGTATATAATTTAGCAAAGTATTCATTAAGATAATGAAAAACCAAAAGATTACAATTATATCCTTACTAAACTAATAGTACGTTGCAAAAATTACCTATGGAACAATTTCACCATACAAATATGAATCCTAAATTATAGAAGAACCCACACCTAATTTTTAAGTTCTAGTTGACATTGAAACAATTCCCATCATAAATAGAAGTATATAACTCCTTGAAGTACGGCATATGAGATCTTACTCAAGAAGGGATAAGAAATAAATAGAATTCCTAACCCAAGTTTTACTGAGCATTATCACATCAGAATTTATATATCATATCTTCCCCATCTAACATTTATCACTTCTAACATCATTAAAGTTGCCCTTGGTAAGCCCATTCACCAATGGAGCCTTTTTTCCCTTTCCTCAAACAAAGAAGGACATCATAATAAAAAATTTGGCACGAGAAGATGAAACTAAGTTAATGGAGATCAGGGAGGTAATACAGTGTACTCACACAAGAGAAATTACATCTTAATTTAACTTACTTTCATGCCCTGTAATTCAAAAACTTTCAAAAACAAATTTCAAATGTTGCTTCAAGAACAATTGGTCGCATAAAATTTATCATTTTCAATAGAATTCAAAATTTCTAAAAGGAAAATTTTGCAAAAGCACTGAATAGAATGAAATTAAACTTTAAACTCCTAAAAAATACAGTTCCAGCAATTTGCAAAAACTGACTAACCTGGGTGTCAGCTGCATATTTCGTTGTAACCAAAGATGGCCTTCAGTCAACTGAGCCAGCATTGAATAAAAATGTGCACTGGCTTCATCTGTCATTACCCAACCTCCAGTTACTATCTCCAGTTGCCCATTTTGAACCAAACTGCAAATTGCAGAAATAAAATACAATATTAGAATGCTAAACTCACATTCAGGAAACATTATTCACAATTATCAAATGATTGTTACACAGTAGGCAAAATAGTCATTAGGAATTATAAACAATTTGATATTGACTTTAAAATATTGAACCTTCTTTGACACCTTTATACTTAATCTTAAGTTATCAACAGCTTAAGGTTCTTAAAAGTAGCATTTGCAGTGATGAATTACATCCATTTTATTGCTTATCATCAGAAGGAATAATATCTTTATTAATTTACATTTTTCATAATATTATTTTAAATATTTTCTTTAAATGATGGAAATAAGTGTTAAAGAATTTTACATCACTTTGGAGAGTCCCACAGTAAGTATAACTCACTGTTCAAGGATTAAAACAAATACACCTATGATTGAAAACATTTTATAAAAACACCAACCTTTTCATGTGCTCTCGATGCTCAGGAGAAGCACCTTGCCACCACAAATCTAGAAATGAAATCTCAGCCCAAACAAAACGTCCTCCAGGAATGGATCCCAAATGATCCACAACATTGTTTAAAATGTGTCTGGTTTGAACAGCAAAATACTCTTCAAATGTTTTAATCCAGCCTGGATCATTGTGAGAGTGTGGAACCACAAAAACCTATTTGAAAACATAAAGACTTGAGCTTAAAAAATTATCAGATGCTGAAATTCCCTACTAATCTCCTCTGAAATAATTAAGCATAACTAAATTGTTATCAATACCAATCAATTTTGTCACTTTTTGATACAAGATACCATTTTTTAAGCCAGCTTTGGGTTTACTTATCTACATTACTGTAATATTAAATTCAAAACGTGTCAAAAAGAGTCAACAATGGTTGATGCCTAAACTCTGTCTATAAACTATGGGTTTCTGATTGTCTTATATCTCATAAAAAAAATGCTAGCAATTTCAAATTTGGCATGATGAAATACCTTTAATCCATTGTATTTAAGGCAAGTGCTTCGTGTATAGCATTACTTAATGTAAAACACATGACATTTTTATAAGAGAAAAACAACTGCATTATTTCCTAAAAATTTTTCCTTCTAGTGATAATTTTGCTTCAGAGCAAAATTTTACCTCAGAAAAATGTTTTTATCATTCCTGGGCAACAATAGATACCGAAATATCTTACTTATCTATAAATGAATCTCATACATTAATCATCAAAATATAATTCCTCTCTAACAATACTTGCATGGTGAAAAGGAAAGTAAGGTAAGTAAATACCTTGAGAGGTTTGGCTGAACGAGAGTCCCAATGACCCTGAGGATATTCAACTTTCCAGCCCTGCTTCCAAGCACCACCATCTGGATTGTCAAACTTGAGATTCTTGTACTTCTCCAACATCTGTTGAGTATTTAAATGTTAATTACCATATACCAATGCTATGGTGCCTCAACTAACAAGTGACCCTGTCAACAAAGATTTTTTTGCTGTTTTTCTGGACTTGAATGAATGAATATTTTAGTGGATACGAGTGCTAACATAAAGCAGCAAACATGAATGGTCAGACCATTCCAGTATCTCATTTTTCTGTCTGTATGTGTGCCAAAGAAGTGAGCTGGCCACAGAACAAAGTGGTCATCCACCAACCCAAAAGAGGTGGCTTCTGCTTGATAACATCATGTTTTGGCAAACAAATGTGATTCTGAAACAGATTATCTTCATTAGCCAAAGGATCGCTGTACTAAAAGAGATTAAATTTTAAAAAATTACTACTTCAAATTTTACATTTTCTTCATTTTACAAGGTAGTAAAACTGCAGCAATCATCGTGAAGAAAGTTTAACAAGGAACAAATTCGTACATAAAAAATCATAGCAACAGCTCTATCTGATTTTTAGTACAAGTAATTTAAACAATATAGTGATGATCTTTATATGAAATGAAAAACATTTTTAACAATACGTTGATTACAATAAATTTAATGCTTACTATGGGAAATGGAATTTTTCTACCACAAAATATGCCTGCTTTCAATAACCGAATTGCATTGATTACAATAATGAGAGTAATCAATTTGGTAAAACTGTTGAAGAAACTGAAATATTCAGCATAATAACATTTCATTACTACATTCTTTCTCATTATTAAGAGCTTTCTACATAGAATGATAACATGACAAACACCCTATTTTATTAAATGCTTTTCTTTATATTCTGCAACTGTTTTCAAATTTACATAATTTTAGATTTTAAACCATAACAGCAACTTTTCTTATGCATTAATGGCAGCATGTACATCAAAACTCAATTAAATTTAAATATATGTATGTATATCAGTTAAAAGAATAAGTTCCCAAAGAAATAATGTATAATGATCAATCATTTAAACTCACTTATTAGATCTCATACTGAAAGATGACAAATTAGCCCTCAATCAATAGCCTAAGTTGAAAGTATTTACTAACTTGAATATCTGTTTTAGGTACAACTTCAGGGTTGGCCAAACAACTCCCAACTTGAGCTACTGGGGCAATCGCAACTGGCATTTCTTCTGCATCAACAGTTTCTCCTCCAACCACCCCTCTGCCACCAGGAAAGTCCTCCTCATCCTCCTCTAATAATATTATGATCAAAATTATTTTTAATGATAAGGAAACGATCTTAAAGATAAAAAAAGAAGAATATTCCAAATTTTGGAGCTTTGTTATAACTGACTATGACTTTTGAAGATGACTGACTATTACTTACATTCACATTAGTACTTCCATGAGCTTACTGCTCTAACTAAAAAGAGTAAAAAAAGACATATGCAGCTATTTCTGCATATCTACTACTTGTCTTTACAGGAAATTAAGAGATGAAATACAAGAGGATACTTTCCCTTATAGTCAACATGACTGCTGGACTACCAATTGGTGGCAGCTTGAACTATAACATTATTCATTGGCATATAGACATCAGCGCATGTAGTCCATTATATTTAAGGCATACATTAATGAACCCTACCCTACACCAACTAATATTTAAGGAATTCCCTGCTCCTCACCCAACCAAACTGAATGCAACTATAGATGCTTGTAATGTGTTGGTTTGGGTGGAGTACCACATGTGCTATTTTATGTAAAACCTTTAACTGGCTGCCAACAGGTAGTGCAGCAGTCAGAAAGCCAACAATGTTCAAGTAGCCACCAATAAGTAGCTAAGTAGTCACAGGGTTTAGAACAGAAAAATACATGTGCCTAAAAGAGCCAGAAAAATCGTCCTTACCGTGCTCAGGCAAAATTACTTCTCCACTTCTACTCCTTCCCTTGACCACCACCAGTGATCCAATTGCAGCCCTGATCTCTCCAACAGTCTCATGATTGCGTTTGATATCATCCTCCAACTCCTTTAATCTGCCCTCAAAGTGAAGCCATTTGTTCTGAAAGGAGTACAATGGTGACATGAAATAACTCTTTTTAAGGAAAAGTACAGTTGGATTAGATAAGACTCGATCAAGTTTTCTTTATGGTTACCCAAGGGCTAAATATATTACATGGTTCCATCAAGGTTCTCAGTTGCTAAACCATTTGAATGTGCATAATTGAAACTGCAAGTGGTCATAGAGAGAACAAAATAAACATGAAACTTATGAAGGCACTATCACATCCACAATATTTTTTGTTTATTTTAGTAATTTTTAATGACAATACAATATTTCTCCTAGGGAATTTCAATATTTTGCCCATCAAGAAAGTTGAGCAGTACCACTTGTATCCACATAATAAAATGCACCTGCATTTAAAATGCAGCAAGGTTTTTGAGACTGCATGCTTCATCTACCACAATAAATACCATAGAAAATTTGTATCTTCTTATAAGATACAGCCTGTTTTTGAACCTAAGTTTCTAATGAAAAAATGCATCTTATACGTGGGTACATCTTATATCAGCCTTGGAGCCCCACCTTTATGAAGCCCAGCAATTCTAAGCCCTGGGACCAAATACTGGTCAGGATGGTTGTTTGTGTTGTCATTTCAAGAGCTAATTATTAGAGTGGTCTTGAAAGACTAAAATTTTCAAAATAAAATTGTGATTATTATTTTATGGTAATAAACATCCAGTAAAATCTGTATGAGAATTTTCACACATAATTATTGAAATTATCCATTGGGCTGGATTCTATTCCTGGGGGGATTCTCAGCTCAGGCAAATGACCTCAGCTGTTGAAGCACTGTTAGCAATTCTACAAATTAAGTGTTTCAGTAATTGATAAGCCATCACTTTCAGTCTGGCAAAATATAAAATGGCTTTAAAAATGCAGCTTTAACACCGAAGAAGATTATCCAATCTCTATTCAATGACAAAAAATAACAAAGACAGAAAAGAGCATAGTTTACTAAGCTTCATGCCATTTTCTTTAACTACACCCTTTCAGCTAACCTAAGTTTCAGCAAAATTTTAATATTGAAAATCAATGTTACCACATGGTCATCTAAGGATAGGAAAGAAAGATACTCACCCTCTGCATGTCTGCAGATATGGGTCCATCACCTCCAGGGAAAAGGGTTTGGTCCATAGTAAGATAGAGAGAAATACAAGCAGCCACAAGCAGGGCTGTGCCCACAAGAGCTAGGAACCTCCGAAGTCTCATGTTTGTATTTTTTGTCCACTGCTTTATCTTCTAATGACTTCAATGGAACTGGCAACCATGTCCCCTTGAAAATCTTCTACAGTAATATAAAATTAAAAGAAAATATGCATCGTTAGTTACTGAATTAATGTACTAGCTCACACCCCTCACGAATAGAAGAAAACATTTCAAATTACTGACAATGACTTTATATCAAATTCTTCATGCTTTGTATACGGAAGAGAGTGAATTTACATTTTCCAAAGAGCAAAGTGCTAAATGATATAAGGATTACATTAAACCAAATGCTGTTTACATAAACCTCATTCACGATGAATAAATGAAAGAAAAATCATCAATATTCATAATGTATTTATCAGCAGGCCTGAACCACTTTATTGATAATCTATGCCTAATAAATATATATTTTTTTATTTTCCACATTAACAGCTTATCTTTCACATTGACTAGGCTATCAAAGCGAGAAAATCGCTGTGTCTGAATTGAATCCGTGAAAATTTTAGAAAAACCTCGATGTACTGGCATTACTATCATCAGATATTTCCTAATCAATCTTGGACTTATAAAAACATTGCATGTTGTGGAAATGTAGAGATAGATAAATCTAAGACAAAGGCTTCCCCGAAATATAATTCCACTATAATCCCACACACCGATACTTACCTGAAGAGATTTTCCACAATGAAGTAAACATCACATGAATACTTGATGGCTGTTATTCTCTCTTCATAAAATCGCACTCAATAATTAACAAAGTACATTGAGCCCATGTCGAAACCTGTTTTGTCACTTTGTTTCGGCATCAAATCAGCCGGCACTACTATAATTTCACAGCACACATTAACTGTTATAGTATTTTAAAAATATAACACGATAAACCCTTCCTTTTACATGGTTCCAGGAGAAGAGGTTTAATTAAGTTATTAATCCTGAATGTTTTCTCAGCGATTGACTTAAACCAACAACAAAAGAATCAAA
This sequence comes from Ladona fulva, assembly GCA_000376725.2. Lineage (NCBI taxonomy): Eukaryota > Metazoa > Arthropoda > Insecta > Odonata > Libellulidae > Ladona > Ladona fulva. The sequence continues at coordinate 981,025 of KZ308407.1, read as the reverse complement.
CTATCCCATGCAGTAATCACAATATTGAGATTAACAACTGTGCCGTTTATCTTTGCTGGAGAAAAGTTGGCATTGGCAATCTCGACGATCTCGACCATCTCGACTACGGACTTTCAGATATCTTTTTGTTCTTGTGTGAGCCATAGTAGCGCCTCATGCGGGGCGGGCGTCAACTCGGACATTTTATAAAGACCGACTTTTCTGCTTAATATCAGGGTGCATGAATTTTCTAGCGCAGAATACCACAGGAGAGATGACGGATCGGACAAGAAAAATGAACGGAAAGATCGTGACCAGTACCAATAAAGTAAAGCGACAAGAGAAATCTTCGTTTCTGGCTGAAGTTGTTCGATTGCTGTGGTCTGAAGACGTTCTTCCCGGGGAATCTGTGACGAAGGAGGATAATCCTGTTGTTCGCTTCCAGCATCCTGAAATCCTAGAGGTATTTCAGTTAAATCATTTTACTTAGCTCCCAAAATTAGTAGGAATAAGCGATGAAAAGATTTTCGATAGACTTGGGACTTCGTTCCCATGAGCACATCGCAATTCCTTACATAGGTATTGAGTAGGACAATAGGCGCGGCAATTTTATTATACATATGAATTTCAATCGATGTGGTTCGCTCATGTGAAGAGTAATTATTTACTTATTTCCTGTCTAAAAATTGTTATAAATCATATTCTATACAATTATTTATTCGCCATCAATATGCTAATTTTTGAAATTAATATTACAAATAAGTCTTTTGCAAAATTAATTCATCGGTGTGATTGAAATCTACTTCTTTCAAAGCTATATTAATGAAGATACTCGAAAGGTCCTCATATATAACACTATTTGGTTATCTCTCTCTTGTTCTCTATTGTATTGTCATAACGGATTCTCTTTTTTCTGCTGCTATACCCACTATGACTCTCACTCAGCAAAATTCCAGACACACAACGGACAAAGATTAAACAAGTTGCACCTGCTTTCAAGAAAAGTTTTTGAGTTATATCTAAAGAAGTATAGTAAAGAGTATTTTTGGTGTTAGGATTGTCCCGCTTTCATGAGAATTAGCGTTAGATTTAATTAAAAGAACAACATAAAATAATAACTAGAAAAGTTAGCTCGAGAACGTTCACTTGATATAATTGAGATACTTCACAACTTAAAACCACTCAACCGTAATGTATCCGGATCTCCGGTTTATGGTTCTACCTAACCATCAGAGCAGTAAATCACGAAGTTCAGCTGACGTTCTACTTCGCTTCGTGACTTTGGATAGAGAAATCCCACCTGCGGGTGCAGCGTCGTTGCGATATAAGATATTTATAAAAAAGATTTCAAGAATATAGTCAACTTTTTTATCTATGTATACAAAAAATTACGTCGGCTTTGATTAGTCTGTCTCAAGGTAAATTGTGGCTATCGTTGAGCTAAAAGAAATTAATGACCCGCTGTTCTTGTGAGAGCACTACAAGAGTTTTCTGCCGCTTATGCGGCTTAACCTTTCATAACTAGGATGGTATTTGCTGGAATCTAGACCTCAATAAGATTTAATTGTTATTGTCATAACTTTTAATTGTTTTTTTAAGATTAAGCGAAATGAAAAAATATAAACGAGCAAATATGGGCCAATATTCAGTAAATGGTTGTCATCCCTTGCTCTCTTAAATGAATGCCATTTTTTATCATGAAGGGTATGACAATGCGTTTGTGATTCAAAGGAAACGAAGCTGATTTTATCTCTGTTGAATTTTTTATTGCACGAATGTATCTTAAAAACCATCTAGATCTTCATCTTTTACGTTTCAAGATCAGCGGTGTTCGCTTTCATCGATTTCGTCGAATAGCCTTGGTTATTTCTATATATTATATTTTATGAGATAATTCGCATGCCATTGTAAGTTCTCTTTAACGACTTATAATAAAGACGACCAACATTAAATACAAAAACAACATTATACAGAGACACTAAAGAACCCATAAAAGTATATTTTTGCACGGAGTTAGCGATGTATTGAAATACATTCCGATGATTTCAAATATAAATACTTTTCAAACATTTAAAATTGAAGTTGTTTCTTCTTGTTAATGTAGTATGCCTAGAATATCAGAAGAATTCCTTTTTGGTTTTATTGTTCATTCCGACTTTAATGAAATGAGGCTCATTCACTTCGAAAGGAATTCCCTCCATGACTGAATAGTTTCCGCGGATGTATGGTGTAAGGATGGTATAATTTCTATAAGGAAGGGCTTCTAAATTTCTAAATAGATAGTTATAAAGGCTTAGTAACGATTAAAAGCAAACGGATGTAAAAATTGTAAAATAGGACTTGTAAAGCACTTTTCATGAGAGGTGTCAAAGTTTGATAAGGATTTGTTCTCACAGAGAAACCTCATCCAATATTTTGTTTAGAGGCCTCTAAACGTTTCATACAATCGCATTTCACTTTTTTCTAATATTACAGAAAGATATTTATTTAGTGAAATAGGCTTCGCCTGTTGAAAATTCAAGTATAAAGTATTTAGCGGTATTAAGAGCACATTTAAAAAAATGAGGATGCAATGAAAATTTTGATATAAGTTCAGCGCTTATGTTGCCATGTGGATTTAAATCTGTATTGTTTTTTATGGAACTTATTTATTTAACTTCTGTGTCTTAGTTTTCTACCCTCAGTTTGAATCATTCGTTTGCATTCTACACTTACAACAAAAGAGCAGAATTGAACGTTTGTCGATCAACATGATCTCAAAATAATGAAGCGACATGATGTGCTTTACAAATAGATTCAACGTAGATACTGATTTGTCCGTCTCATCAGTTACATTGATTATATATTGTTTTCTTGGGAGTCCAGTGAGTTTCAATTGGCATGGAATTTATCAATCTTTATTTCTCCGTTGAGCATTAACGGACACTTTAATGCTAGTTTTAAACATATTCATCGGCGCTTAAACAAGCAATATTTCAACAGATAGTTAGCAAGGTCTTTAGGCAAAAGATAGAAGAAAATGTTTCCTTCGCTTATTTTGTCTCAGCCTTGCGGGTGGTTGTGATAACTTCAGTTATGAATAATCCGAAACAATGGCATTCATTAAGTCTCTCCACCTTGAATGCTACGGAAAGTGATTTTCATAGGGTCATTGCACGGCACTCAGCTGTTAGCGTTTTAAGAAAGACCTTTAACATTCCTAAAATATTTAAGCGAAGAAGATGTCAACAAAGTAGTTTCGATATTCCGACAGGTTGCTTGGCAACCTCGAAAACCATTGTCTTTGACAAATTGAAGGTAATTTGAGATACGAACTGCACGCGAACATGTGAGATAGAGGGTTGTGACCTAACCGTTTTCTACCAATGAGAGTAACATCATTTGTTCCGGAAAACGAGAGAAATTACTAATAAGTTAGGTCAGCAAAAGCTGCAGTGGCGATGGAAAACTCTGTAGGGATACCCCTGAAAAAATCTGCAAAGTTAAGTGAATTAGATGAAATGGGAAGAAGGAAGTCAGAATAGAAGATTTCCGCAAAAACCTCGATGAGATTTGTTTGTTAAGTATTTTCATCCTTTCACTGATTCACACATGGAGCGAATGTTTTGCGAACCCTTTCCTCAGAATAGCATTTTCCTTCCGTAAAAAGATACAAAGTCAACGAAATCTGATACTTCGTCCGTGATAAAATGAGTAAATAATTGATAAGATTTACTGAAGTAGCTAATAATAATGCGGCAAAAACTTCTTTGATTCGTTTTGAGACATTTGAACGTACTAGACTGATTCATAGAATTTAGCGATTCTTTAACTACGATTCAAATAAGTCATGTAGGGAAATAATGCGTGATGAAATATATGAGTAATTGAAGTTAAATAGTTTCAGGTATGGATTGATGGATTCTTCATGACCAGTTTCAAGAAAAGAACTTAGTACATAAAATTACGCAGAGTCAAACCTTGGATTGCCAGCATAATTTATTTCGGAAACGTGCTTGTAATCCGAAGCGATTTCCTTAATAGAAATAACGGAAACTCAGATGATCGTGATTCGTTCAAAAGTCTAAAAACATTCATATACATAATAATGATTGTTATGGAATTAATGATCACGTGACGTTCGGCAGACAAAACAGCGTATACTCCACGTATATCTCGTATTGCAAGACTTTGCTCGTATATCAAGTTAAAATTTATTGAAAATTTTTGCTCGTCTTGCAAAACACTCGCAAACGAAGTCACTCTTAGACCGAGGTTTGACTGTACATCTCATCACCTGATATTGTTGCTCAATAAAGAATAAACCTTACTTTCCAAATATTGATATTCATGTAGAAAATTAATAATTTCGTTACCTTCCTGAAAATTAATCTTAGAGAAATTGTGTAGCCTTCTGCAGGCTGGATTTTTTATTTACGTAATTCCTTCCCATGTGAAGCAAATACGACAGACTTTTCTGATTCAATAATTCATCAATAACTTCATTAATTTTCAAGTATATAAGTCTCCCGAAATTTTCCCTTTTCACGAATGAAGCTCTTCTTTTCTCACGTCCTTTAACGTGCTCAGCGACAAAATTGGTCGAGTCCTGTTAACTAATTGTGTCTGGACACTGTTCGGACAGAAATTTTCGGATTATCCAAAAAAATGTATTTTTACCGTAAAAATCCATTCGAATTGCTTTATTTCGTGTATTGATACAATATTCTACACATTTCCGTACTTTGTACAGTATTGTATATCAGTAATTTTTAGTTATTTGATAGTACAATTTTTGAGTCAGTAGAGAGTAAATTACGAACTACAGTAGTTTTGTATTGAAAGGGTTAATTAAGGGGTTAATTAAAGGGTGATTTTTCTGTTTTTATTTTGATTTTGTTCCATTTATCTCCAAAATTCAGTTAAAAAGTATATTTAATTTTTTTAAAGCTTCCGAAAATTCGGTTCAAATTAATCGAACTTTCGGATTTGCAGGACTCTAGTGTATTTATAAACTAGTGTATTTATAAACTAGTGTATTTATGACTTTAGAGGTGAACCAAAGTTTGTTTATTAAGTACCTAGCGTTACGGAATTAGTATCACCAAGTAGATCGCGAAATATTCCATATAGGAAAATATGTTCTCCCATTTTTTAGAAATAACTTATTTTTGGTGATTAAGTGTCATCTCCTCACCTTCCAGACATTTTTAACATTTTGTGTCAATATTTGTTCAAATATGTGTTGTCTAGGTACTCCAGGATTTCGTATTATATTGCTACGTTAGGAATACTATTTCTCGTAAACTACAAGCGTCATTGATTTGGTCCTTTTATGTACCCCCAATAGAAAACCCAGAGGGAAAGTGAGATATTGATCCGTAGGTCCAATCCTAGAAAGTCACAAACTCCCAATTTTTCCCACAAGAATCCATCGTAATTTTCGGAATTTTATTTTAAGTAATTTCAGTGACGAAAGATTCCCGAAAATCGAGATTTTGTTAGTATCAGTAGTAGCAACAGCAGTAGTTTAGTTAGTAGCTTTTGTAACGAAAATGTCAAATATTAATTCCGATATGAGTTGGGTTCGACGCACGAATACAAAATAAATGGTCTTGAGGTTATCGCCGATACCAGGGCATTGAACCGGAATCGAAAACCGTTATTTTTGCCGGAGTGAAAACCGAACCCGGACCGAAATATTAAAATTCTTGAGCTCGAACCGAAACCGAAAACCATTTTTCTTTCCCGTCCAATTTTAGGCTCCCGACAATACCATTTTATTGACATGGAAATGGAAGAACTCAACTTAAAATGCATAACAGCTAAAAGCATCATCATAGTAATTTACATTCATCTTAACAAACTTGCTAATTCTTTAATATTGCGAGTTTTATCCTTAAGTTTACTCTAACATAATGCAAATAAAAAGCCCCAAGTAATAAAAATATTCCACTAAAACGTAATATTTTGATGATCAAATGAATTTGTTTGAGCCGATGCGACGGCAGTAGGATGGGGCGAAACCGGAACTTAACTGTAATTTGTGTTTACTATTGAATCGGAGCTAAAACAGGAACGATAAATATTACAGTAGTTGTAGTATTGTTAAAAGCGCTTCGACAGCTTGGATCACTTCGCACATGGTCTCCCGCCGGGAATCGAATCCAGGACCGCTTTCACCGAAGTCGAACGCGTTGCCCACTTGGCTATCCGGGAGCCGAAATTGGTTTGACGCCCTGACCTATACCGAATCACCGATTGATTATATTATTACTAACCTTAGTAATAGTACTCCAACAGCAGCCTGCGTTTGACCAATCTTATTATTTGTGCGGCTTCTTGCTTTGCGGCTCGTTGTAAGACTCCTGTTGTAAGGTCCCTGTTGATAGGATGTTCATGTCCATGTATAGTAACTACCTATTCATTACGGACTAATTCTCCTGTCTTTGCCATACTTTTGCCTTATACGAGTATGTTAGCGTTTAATATTTTGCTTCTGATGACGCCCAAATTATTATTACCATTAAACTTGGCCAATATACAGCTGGGAAACAACAGAGCAAATTGAAAATGTTTTTAATTTGCGTAATTATTCTGGTGGTTTAAATTCGAAGAGTTGTTAATTTTTAATAGTTAGTTATATTAATAAATGTGAAAATTGAACTTGGTATCTTCTCTTTTATTACATGGTGTTCATGTGACGTGATGATGGCTATAACACCCGAAACCGGTCGATTAATTAAATCGTGTGGAAAATACTAAGTTCAATGAGCTCATTTATTTAATGGCGTCCCAAGAAGACCAATCATATTGATAACATATATATATTACACATATATTTACTTTTTCCACAGAAATTTATTATGGACTTATAATATATAATTATAACTGTGTAATATCATGAATTTCCACGGCCACCTCCGTAGATTTCATATTGATTACGTTAGTAATATTTTTTACCAATTGAGAAACATTTTTGTGGCTATTATATTGCTCTGAAGTTACCCTTTTACGCATGTGGTTGCAATAAAACCTCGTTAACGCGAACCCGAAGGGTCCGCAAAATCGTGTCTAAAACATTGATGTTAACAAAGTCCTTGAAACAAAGAAGGACATTCAAGCTTGAAGGTCCTTTTGCCTATTCTATTCACAAATATATAAACTGTTGTATCTTGACTTACTAACCGTTTTATATACGATGTTTTTCTTGCCTCATTTTGATATCTAGGTAGGAACTTCATTTCGAGATACAAACCGAAAAGTTTTAATGGAGAACTGAACTCCGAGATACAAACTTTTGAAGTGACGAACTTCGAAGGATTAAGTTCGTAAGTCAAGATACCACTGTAACTTCTACACATATGCAAACAAACTGTACGCTTCTAAGAAGATTTCGAGCTTGTTATTTCGATAGGATAATGTCCTATTCAGATCGTAATACCTCGCAAGTAGGCGTGATATATTGTCTAGCTGCGTCTCAAAGATTACTATGCGAAATTCAACTTCTGAAAAATACCAACATTGAATTATATGTGTCTTTATAGTCTTTGATATATTAAAAAAATACAACAAAATACACTCATTCTTCGACGCATTAAAGCATGAAACTTTGCAATATTCTACCCAAAAGCTAACTTCCATTTTATTCTGTTGCCGTCATTCTTTGTTACTTCACACCCCATGTATATGAAGGTTTGCACAGCATTGCAATTCGTTTTAAGTGGGAAATCCTTTGTGAAGAACCTATATGTATGTTTGAATAAGTTGAATGAATAAATCTCCATAAGATGCTGTGTTCCTGCTGGAACCACAACTTAGGTTCGCTTTATTAAGAAATTTGCGTTTATCGAGTACGTGTTAACGAGGTTTTACTGTAGATTAAGGAGCCATGAAAGTTGCTTTCGTGTGGTGTGTTGGTGTATGGTCCGAAGTCACGAAGCATTATAAGTGTTGAAGAATTTGCCTACAAAGTAAACGTAGTTCAACGAAATTATCCACAGCTTAGGGTATCTTACTAATTTCGTTAAGAGGGGGAAATTTGCTCAAACAAGTTTCGCTTTATTTTAATCGAGTTAAGACAGCTTTCCTTCAGAAGTGACAGTTTTCCTCTCACGCAGCCATTTAGGTCTTTTAAGAGAATCGCGCAATGTTATTTACTACCAAACTCCTGGCGGAGGATCCGAAAACAAATCAACAATTGCGTAGAGCATTGATTACTTACTCGTACTAGATTCTAGCGCCGCTCTGTGAAAGTTACCAAGTTATCGGACGAGGCTGAAACGTTAATCTAGACTCGCCCGACATTCGGTCATGAATGATTTTAAATTGGCCATCCAATCTTCCAGTTTAGTCAATCAATTTCGACTCCAATACATGTATCCGGCAGTAAATACGCTTAATTTGCAGCGCACCATATAATTTCCCTATAGACATTCATATTTCAACTAAACTTTTAGTTTACTTTCTTTACTGGTAAGCTTTTTTAAACAGTCAGCGTGCGTGGTTTTGACGATGCATTCAGATATTCGCTCGTTTATGGCGCAAATATTATGCATAGAAATAGCTACGAAATACTTCTGTGCAAGAGGGGTTGTCTGAGTAAAGGGGTTCTTGCCTGCCCGCACGATTGCATACGTTTCTCATTTAGCTGTTCGGCTAGAAACAATGTACTACCATGAGTCAGTCATTTATATTTCATCTAGTTAAAGATGGCTGCCAATCATTTGATGTTCCCTAAACATAGTTAACAATTAAGGTTGATGGGCAACAGCTAGAAGAGACGGATGTATGCCTCTGCATGAGTAATATTCTTTCTTGGGATGGAATGCACAGGTTAGGAGAAGAATAGCCAAAGCTAGCTTAACAGCACTATGTGTCCCTGGGCAAATCAGTTTCTTGGGCCCCTTTACGACAACCACTCAAAAGAATAAAATGTAAACTGTCGATAAACATATTTATTGTTGCCAAAAAGAAGTAAACGTAAAAAATAGTTTAAAATCTGAAAATAGGGAAATATAATTTCTGTTTTGCATGACATAGAATTAATAGACATTTAGAATGTCAAATATATTTTTGCTTATGGTAAGTCACTTGATATACATAGATTTTCATTGGCCCATCTCCTCATGGGGACCCCGAAAAAGAGCATTGCTGGCCCATGTATCATAATTGGACTGGCTTAAGCCTAGGAAGCTTTCAGGAAGCGAAGGGTTCTGGTGCACAAATGTGGACGATACGATAGGAGGAAATAAAAAGATTATCGAAATTTAGAAAAGAAAAATGTTAGCCGGACTGATGGAAAAACGTGTGTGCTAGAGATGGTGGAAAAAGGGAGGATTTTGATTGAAATGATAAATCAACGGAAGAGAAAATGGATGGGTAAACAATAAAGAGGAGAGGGATTGCTTAAGAAAGTAATTGAAGGTAGTATGGAAAGGAAAAGTAAAAAGGGAAGACAAAGGGAATATAAATGGAATGATATAAATGGTGTGCTTGTCTATAAAGGAAAAGAAGGTAGTGCGTTAACTAGGGAATGTTAGGAGACATGAATCCGCCGTGGCGATGAAAAATTATGATTAAACATAGAAAAGTAAAAGAAATACTTTGAAAAAATTTCCATTTTAAAACCACTACGATCCAGTTTTATATCTGAATGAGACTAGGCTCAAAATTTCACCCGGAAAACTTTCGTATGTGTGTCCATGGTAACATGAAAAACAATTCATTTTTATCAACCATGAGGTTGGTAATCTAAACTGATAAACTTCCGATATTTTGATCCAAGTGCGGTTGATCACTCTCAATAGTTTTAAATTATGTCTGAAATAAAATTTTATATTTGACCGCAAATAGGACTTGTTTTAAATCAACTTATATATTTATACCTATCAACTATAACTTATCATATGATTTCAAACAGTTTTCCTAACAGTTGATTCTGGAACATAATAAATATTCTCTTCTTTCCTCATTTTTTTATACTTATGTGACAATAGCAGAATCGAGGTTAATGAGGCAACCTCGTATGACTAAGGCCGGGTATCCCGCCTGGTTAATACACCCTTATTTTTGCTTCACCGTTTTCCAACCTCATTGTCACAAACATAACGTATTCCTCACCTATTTGTAATTTTGAGTACAACGACATCACCAGAGCTGCCAATTTATTTTTTTTCGCTAGACATTGCGGAATGAGTCATCACTTAGCTGAGTAAAACATCATTTAGAGGATAGCGAATAGTTTTACGGGTAATACCGTGAATAAAAAATAAAATGCAACAATTTTAAAGATTCAGATGAGGCTCCCTTCCATTTTGGTATTACTCAAGAATACTTTTATGTCGGAGAAGGCAAGTATTCGGAGTCAGTCAGTTTTTAAGTCAGTTAATTTACGCAAAAGTAGTATGTATGTCCTTTTTTACTATAAATTAATAAAATTTGACTGTTATTGTGCCTTATAGATAATGCATTTCCGCTGGTGAGTTTATGGCGAAATGAATTTTCCTTTCATCACGATGGTTGGATGGTCGACTCCTGTACAAACAGACAAATAAAAACAGTTTTGGAGGGGGCAGAGGCGGCTAGAAATGATGAGAAGTGAGGTAGTTCGCCTTGTTTTCCTCGCTGAACCATAATAATATGAGAAGAATTCAAATTAATGCAAGTCTTGTTTCAATATCAATATTATATTATATGTTCCGTCAAGTAAGCCATTCTATGAGTAGAAAACGCCACCGTAGGTACAGCTCGAAGACCTTATAGATAAATATTCATAGCATTCAACAAGGGTTGACTAAATTAATTACGAGTAAAAACTCGTAAGAAAACCTAAATATTGACTAAGTGTCAAAATTCAGCACTTCGGTAGCTTTCATGTCATCACAACCATGAACAAGAATAAATTCATTCATTCAACAAGATTATTTTCTTCTATACTCTACCGAAAAATAAATGGCAAGTGTTTCATTCATCAAGGCATGCTAACAGGAACACATCACTGTACTTAAATTGCACTTTAAATAATTTGATGAGATTAAAACGTATTTCCACAATGTAAATTCTAAGAGATTTTTCTTCACATTCATTTCAAATAACCTTAGTTGGTTGAGAGAGTGGTGGAGAATCTATGGTACTCGTGCCCAAAGTGAAACGCGAGACAGTCGGCACGCGGAACTCGGACAGCACTACTCATACTACTCAAATCCTATTGCCACTATGTATTCTTCACTTGAACACTTGAAAAATGAAGCCTCGGTGGATTCTGATGTGATGATAGTCATTCATGATTCACGTCACTTACAACACCTTAATCTCTCCGTTGACATAATGAAATAGATAGTATCAGCTTCTCCGTTTAATACCACATTGGCACGCAAGTCCTTTATATTTATCAAATATGGCACTCTTGATACAAAAGGTTCGCCATCCCTGGCCTTAGGGGGTACTTAGACGATTTTATAAAGGTGGTGGGCTTCGCCGATCGCCCGACTTCGGAAACTCTGTTGGTAAAACCAGTCTTGTTTATGTTACATGAAGGGAGGAAGTTTCAGCGGAAACACAACCTACCTATCGGCTCAAAATTCCCAGAAAGTAGTTAGACGTGCGGTAAACTTCACAGAGGCCATCTGGAAACGCTGTTTCAGTCTGGTCGAGACTCCGGGAACAGAGATGCCGACTTGGCTTTTTCCGCGCTAAGTCTGGCGGAGTATCTCCTCACTTAGCGGAAAGAATTATCATTTGCAGGATAGCGGAAAGTTTCACTAGAAATTCCTAGTTACTGGAAGCAACGGCTAGGATTGCATGACTTTAAAAGATTCTCCATCCAATGTTGGCAAAATGCTAGTATACATTTACATTTAATCCCTTGCACACAGTTGTGAGAGAATATGGAGTTTAAGAAGACGTAAAATATAGTTAGCTGTATTTTAGTTAGTTTTACCAAACATTCTCAACTGCTTGTACTAGTAGTTAATTGCATATTGCTAAAATATAATATAAATTATNTTTCATTGGCTGGAGACGGCGACGTCATCATTTCTTCCAAGAGTGGTAGCGTCACGTCGGAAAGCCTCACGATTCGAACACCTGCTATCCGAAAGAGGCTACGTCTTCGCAAAAAAGCGCACTTTCGGAACGACTTCGGATACGAGTTCGGATCCGAACACCTTCACGAATACGAATCCGATTCTTGTTTCGTTTTTACCAAATAACCCCCCAGCCTTGTTTATGTTACATGAAGGGAGGAAGTTTCAGCGGAAACACAACCTACCTATCGGCTCAAAATTCCCAGAAAGTAGTTAGACGTGCGGTAAACTTCACAGAGGCCATCTGGAAACGCTGTTTCAGTCTGGTCGAGACTCCGGGAACAGAGATGCCGACTTGGCTTTTTCCGCGCTAAGTCTGGCGGAGTATCTCCTCACTTAGCGGAAAGAATTATCATTTGCAGGATAGCGGAAAGTTTCACTAGAAATTCCTAGTTATTGGAAGCAACAGCTAGGATTGCATGACTTTAAAAGATTCTCCATCCAATGTTGGCAAAATGCTAGCATACATTTACATTTGATCCCTTGCACACAGTTGTGAGAGAATACGGAGTTTAAGAAGACGTAAAATATTTTTTTTGTTAGTTTTACCAAACATTCTCAACTGCGTGTACTAGTAGTTAATTGCATATTGCTAAAATATAATATAAATTATTGTTTTTCTTAGCAACTATGATTTTGCTACTTTATCATTTTTATGTATTATTTTGTGTTAAATTAAATTTAAACTGATAAAAATTCCGAATATAATCTTACTATTAACTCAGAAAAAGTTTTTTATTCATTGAAATTTTTGAGATTTATTAATGGATCATTAGGAAGTATTTTTGTCTTTCTTTTTGGGTTTAAACGCTAATTAACGATTTTGTGATTTAGGAGTTCTGTTATGGCGTAGTGCTGACACCTAGCGAATTGCTCATGTCGGGAGTTATTTAAGCGACCTAAAGAATCGAGTGGCATTTAATTTCACTCAAAAACATAACGGAAGCTTCCTATCTATTTCGAGGTTTCATTATCGGAAAATGTTATCTTTGTATCGCTACAGAAGCAATCGATGCTTTTGTGCACCTCTTCAATACATATTCTGATACGAAATCTTTTCTAAGGACTTCCTTAATGGCACACCTGCCCATGGGCCAAAGGCCTCAATTATCAATAAATTACTTGACTTGCTTTTAAAGGTATACCTTAATGGTGGATTTTTTGTTGAAAGATTAACTTTTATTCTATGACCTTCGTAATTAACTTATGAAGTAAATTTATTACTTAACTCAGTGGCGCTAGATGTTGTCAATATATTCTTGATTCTTCTGAGGATTTAATTTAATTTGAATTAATTGATCCAAAAATCGTGTAAATTGTTTTAGCATCGAAATAGTTTCCTTCTAATCTCACTCAATTTTAGATCCTAAAGCTATGAGGTAAGGTTGGTAATCTAAACTGATAAACTTCCGATATTTTGATCCAAGTGCGGTTGATCACTCTCAATAGTTTTAAATTATGTCTGAAATAAAATTTTATATTTGACCGCAAATAGGACTTGTTTTAAATCAACTTATATATTTATACCTATCAACTATAACTTATCATATGATTTCAAACAGTTTTCCTAACAGTTGATTCTGGAACATAATAAATATTCTCTTCTTTCCTCATTTTTTTATACTTATGTGACAATAGCAGAATCGAGGTTAATGAGGCAACCTCGTATGACTAAGGCCGGGTATCCCGCCTGGTTAATACACCCTTATTTTTGCTTCACCGTTTTCCAACCTCATTGTCACAAACATAACGCATTCCTCACCTCTTTGTAATTTCGAGTACAACGACATCACCAGAGCTGCCAATTTATTTTTTTTCGCTAGACATTGCGGAATGAGTCATCACTTAGCTGAGTAAAACATCATTTAGAGGATAGCGAATAGTTTTACGGGTAATTCCGTGAATGAAATAAAATGCAACAATTTTAAAGATTCAGATGAGGCTCCCTTCCATTTTGGTATTACTCAAGAATACTTTTATGTCGGAGAAGGCAAGTATTCGGAGTCAGTCAGTTTTTAAGTCAGTTAATTAACGCAAAAGTAGTATGTATGTCCTTTTTTACTATAAATTAATAAAATATGACTGTTATTGTGCCTTATAGATAATGCATTTCCGCTGGTGAGTTTATGGCGAAATGAATTTTCCTTTCATCACGATGGTTGGATGGTCGACTCCTGTACAAACAGACAAATAAAAACAGTTTTGGAGGGGGCAGAGGCGGCTAGAAATGATGAGAAGTGAGGTAGTTCGCCTTGTTTTCCTCGCTGAACCATAATAATATGAGAAGAATTCAAATTAATGCAAGTCTTGTTTCAATATCAATATTATATTATATGTTCCGTCAAGTAAGCCATTCTATGAGTAGAAAACGCCACCGTAGGTACAGCTCGAAGACCTTATAGATAAATATTCATAGCATTCAACAAGGGTTGACTAAATTAATTACGAGTAAAAACTCGTAAGAAAACCTAAATATTGACTAAGTGTCAAAATTCAGCACTTCGGTAGCTTTCATGTCATCACAACCATGAACAAGAATAAATTCATTCATTCAACAAGATTATTTTCTTCTATACTCTACCGAAAAATAAATGGCAAGTGTTTCATTCATCAAGGCATGCTAACAGGAACACATCACTGTACTTAAATTGCACTTTAAATAATTTGATGAGATTAAAACGTNCAGACCGTTAAACGCAGCAAATTTTTAATCTAACCACTTTTATTATTATTATAATAAAGCTATTTATTCGACAAGGTTAGGCCCAGATGGGCCTCTCTTGCACCTAACTTCTCTTTGTAATTCTTATTCAATCACTGTGCGTGGGTCCTCTGCCATTTTTGTTTACGACATAGTTCGCAAAGTTACATTACTTCTCAGAAATGTAAATATATGTGAATAGATATTTTCAGAGTGGTTTACAGTTAATCTCATTTAATTGAACAAAATTTTAATTTCTCATTTTTGACACCAAAACATTATATTCTTCAAAGTTTAGAATGTCGTGGATATTGATCAAAACACTCTTCAGTTTATATCCATGTAAGTTCACTGAGTCTTAAACAAGAGTCATGGCCGTTGGTTGAGATCGTGAAGCATGCTATGTCAAAAACAACGGATGTAAGGTCAGAAGATGTCTCAATTCCAGAGGAAGATTAGAACGAGATGGAAAATGTCCACAAAAGAATCCTCTTGTAATTAATCACCACATTTACCGCGGGCGTTACGGAATCGGTAAAATAAGTTTGCTAAGAATAGATACCTTAGCTATTTTCTTCCCTGCTTTTGTTTCATATACGTCTAGAGTATTTCTGGATTTATGTATAGAAATGATTTTCATCATAATAAGTAGTCATGCGTTAACAGTGATATTTAAAATTGTGGAGAGTAACGAACTGGCGTAGTTTTCTTTTCTATGTGAGCAAAACTGCCTAATACCATTTTGAAACTCTTGTTTTAAAAGCAATGGTGAGTCACTGTGTATAAAAATTTTGTTACAGGAGACAGAATATGGTCCTCACCGGGTGGCATTTTTTTAAAGTTTAGATCTTAATGTATTCTCATTGATAAACACTTCATAAATCTGTCAGGCTTTAATGTAAAAATTAAGTTCAATCAAAAAAAATGTCCAGCGCTTATATCAGTGACCAATAACAATTGATGATAACAGGAGGAAACATGTGTCTGTATTTGCTGCATTTAACCTTTTGCTCTTCCCATAAGTATTAATTCAAACCTCATAAATGTTATCGCGGAGTCTCCACGAGCCTTTACCCATTCCCATATGAGGAATTGATGAGACGCTTCGAAAATAGCGGGTTGTATCTTTTTTACGTCAGTAATTGATACTGAGTTTTCTCGGTGGTTTTGGGCGCATTCCAGAACATTTTCAATGGTGTAAGTGTGGAATACATTTGTTGCTTACGTAACCTTGCATCTTGTACAGGTTAGATGGAAGAAGAGACTTTTTAGTCTCAATCTCGCCTAAATATAGACCTTATAATATAGACCTTAAAGACCTTGCGTCAAAAAGTATATCTAAATTATGTTCATGAAAAGCTCTATCGAAAGTGTTCTATAGATTAAATCAATAAATGAGGACTTTACTGAGTACAGTACAATTAAAAGCTCGTGATTTTCTACTTAAGTGGACTAAGAAATGATACTTCGAAATAGCCAGGATCGAATAAGAGAGCTTGAAAAGAAACTGTACTTTTGTCATCCTTGCAATCCGCGATATTTTTCTCTCCCATCCTAAAACGTTTAAATGTTATATTATTAGACGTATTAATATTGTATGTAAAGATAAAAGCAATGTGTGAGTGAAAGTCAGAAATGTAGCAAAAATATTCTTGACTTGAACGTAAAGAAGTGCGTAGCTATGACTTTTACTTGTTCCGCCAAGGTTACCCGCACACCCTGTAATATTTCAGGATATCCGTTGGAGTTTGTGAGGCATCATAAATACCTAGGTATTACGCTCAGTAGTAGTTTTTTCTTCAAAGAGCATATTCAAAGCATGGTAGGTAAGGCGAATAGAATGCAAAGTTTTGCCAGTAGAATTCTGAGGGGTTGCTCATCGAGTGTAAAAGAAATAGCGTACTTTTCCCTGATTCGTCCTCTCCTGGAGTAATGCTGTGCGATTTGGGATCCTCACGAAGTAGGATTAACATCCCATCTTGAGATGGTTCAACGTCGGGCAGCTAGGTTCGTTAAGGGAGACTACAGATTTGACAGCAGTGTTTCGGCTATGATAGAATCCTTCGGATGGAACTTGCTTAGTGATAGAAGACTTGAATACCGTAGGAAGCTTTTCGATAAGTTTGTCACTACGGATCTCGGGGAGGAGATAGTTGATTTTCTCATCCCAGCTAGTAACGTACGCAATCTTCGAAAGAAAACAAGAAAGCGACACAGGGAAATAGTCGCCAGGACGGATAGTTATTTCTGGTTGTCTTCCCGCGAAGTATTAGAGAAGCTAATAGCTTTCCAAGTTAGCTAGGGATATAGGTGTTTTACACCCCCTGCCACGCGCCATTGGCGGTTTGCAGGGCTTAAATGTAAATGTGTAAATGTAGCAGAACTATAGCTCCGAGCTCCAAATGAATAGCACGGTGAAAGGAAATTAAAACCTAAAAAAACATAAACCCACGATATGTTCGGAGATATCGAATTAATCGATATTTTTGTGGGTCAAAGAACCAAATAAGGAGTTCGAATTCGTCGTAAAGGCACACATCGTACACGTATTTCAAACTATCCAGCTGTGATGTGGTACTTAGAATCATATTGTGTCTGCGGAGTGCTACTCAGTGGTTCAAATTGGACGATATCTCATATTAATCGAAATCGAATTAAAGAGGTCATACTGTTAATGTGCAGAAGATATCGTATATGTGATCTATCGATACTTAGGCTGAATTTCGTAAAAAGAAAAATTTCCTTTGAGGTATCGATGAAAAATGATAATTGAAGAGGTTTATGAGTATGATGTGCTGCAGGTAAAATTACGGTTATCCACATTCTAAAAATCACTGATTAAACACGTATGGAAAACGGAGGTGAAACAGCCTGACGAAGCCGGGTCATTTCTTCTCCTTTGCTGATCCTTCAAGGGATGCACCTTCCTCTTATCTTGTTGGTCAGTTGAATCTTTGAGGACCGTGGCGTTGATGGGTGCCGCTAAGTCGGATCACCTCCTGCATGCTAACAGTTTCCCAGAAACAATGAAAATGTTCTACGAGATGACGCAATTGGCAGAAAGCATCAGCCCCCAATGCGGAAATACTGGGTTCATGTCCCGGTTTCGTTTATCCTTTGGATTCATTCTAGGGTTCACATCTTAAAGTTCAAATGTCATTTTCTTCCCTTCCCTGCATTCTCGTCATTGAATACCCGATTCCCGAAAAAATCATAATTTATTTTTGAAAAAGTAGTTTGGTAATTTTTCAGAGCCAAAATGCATAGATTTGGAATCGACGATGATTTATTTTCTTCATTCATTTGATACTCCTGACTTAATGCATTGCGACGAATTAATTTTTCGTCGATTAAATTTACTCCGTAAATTAATCCTAAAAAAGGACAAAATAATTCGCAATCGAGAGAGTAAAAATTTTAAGATCAAAGAGTATATCTTTGAGAGATCTGGAACGCAAATATAAGGTTAATGAAAATAGTTTTGCCCTGGTGTAGTTTAATATGTGCATATAAACACCCATTGGTGTAATTTAAAAGATTCCCTTATAAATCAGTCTCAAACCGTTATAACTGATAACAAATTATAGTGTTCATCTTTCCGATCTCCGCTCAGTCCTAAAGTGTTTTATTTCTCTGTCTGTCTTTGGCAATAACCTTGCGAGTCCTTGGCCTCAGACAAGGCTATAATGTCCCAAATACTCGCGATAAAAATATCATCGAACTTTGTGTTACCCATTTCCATTCGATATCGTCGCCTAAAGGTACCCTTTTCGTGCAATAATATCATTATTTCAATTGAGTTCGTTATTTATGATCTGATTTAAACTGATTTAATTGAGAAAATTCCACTTCTCAATGAATAAACTCGACACGAGTCAAATGGGCATGAAAACATGTATGTTTGAAACAATAACGTATTTCTTCTCGATTCGACGGATTTAAAAGAAGCTTCTGTTACTCCTTTGAATTAATCATTAAGCTCTTGCCGTCGTCGGTCCGTACCTGGCCGTTGTGACCGATTCTGGAAAAATGGAAAGCCCTGGTTTATCGACCTTCTAAGAATCATCCAATTCGTGTTTCAACGGCTTAGCTATTATCTTCAAGGGTAAAATAATACTCAGGATAATGATATGCGACAGTGTAAACATTCAAATTTTGATCTCAAGCCTGCTTGCAAAAAAATTCCAAAATGTTACGATTTTAATTTCCTTTCTGTTAAGTTGCAAATTCTTTAGTTTTCGGTTTTCGAACACCTCTGATTTTCTTTATTTTTTCGGAATTTGAATTACACGAAACGCTAGGTTGTCACGATTCGGCGAGAACACAATGGATTTATCTATAAATAGATAAATCCCGAGCCTGTTCTTACAGCTGGTAGAAGACTCACATCAATCCCACTGATAAACATACTTTTTTCAGAGTTTTTGATGTTATCGTCGCTAAATTTTGTTTGATTTTTCAGCAATCGCTGTTTGATAAAATGGGAAACTGAATTAATTCTTCGATAGCGTGCAAATCTTTTCTTTGCATTCTATAAATACCCTACTCTTAATTTCTCTCGGCAGAACTTGATTGTGCTGGAAAGATAAATCGAAGTTGATTTATTTTTCTTTCGGATACTTTTGGAAAATAAACATCTGGGTAGCACAAAAAAAAAACCAGGAGAACTCCCGTAGTTCGAGCATTATAAATTCGAAAGGGAGGTGGTATTATAAGTTGTAATCTTTTCATTGCATTCCTACGATAGAAAATTAGGGCATAGACTAATCTTTAAAATACGACAAACTTAGAGGAATTCATACATTACCAACAGCGGGCGTGAGATCATTTAGCCATGAATCGAGGCTGGAAAATGTGTCAAAATTCCGATATAGAACTTTAATAGGGTCTTCAAGAGGGTTATCTTCAGAATTTTGATTGGAATGATTAAGTCTTTTAGCATGCTTCCACGTGTTTGTCTCGACGCTGATACAAACATGGAGGTTGTTGAGCTACAGGGTCCAACTTCCAAGTCCTCCATTTGAGTTTATCGTAATGAAGTCATTCGAACAAATCGAGATTCGCTCCAAGGACGAGAGGATATCGTACTCTCAGAAGTTTTTCTTTCATTATTCTTTTTCATTAATCAGTAATGCAGCTGAGATACCCGATTAGTCAAAGAACGATTAAAATTTTTCCCAGACCCTCGAATAGGGTCAATCTTCCAACAGTAATAATAATCTGAACTCCACTGTATCTAACACTTTTAGAACTTCCTCTGAAATAAATTTTATCGAGCTAATGCAGCGTAGTGTTTGGCCATGTGACGTTCGCATGAGAGACGTGACAATATCTATTTTTTACGTAATAAAATTAGGGATCGAACTATACATGAGATTACGCTTATCTTATACAATAAATTATAATATATAATAATAATTACAGCTGTTTTTTGTGTTTATAAACTTATTCACCCGACGTCATTAAGTAACACATGGTGTCCAGACCATAATCTTGGTCAAATTTAATTAAAAATAACGGTCATTCGGAACCAGGGAAGCATAAGAGAAGAAAGTTAATAAAAAGTCCTTATTCCGATCTTCGAATCATTGTTTTGATTCCAAATCGTAAATACCTCGAAAAACTGCCTCCATTTTTCGTAAAATTTACGAAGAAAATCTGGTTAATGTATGTTTACTATGTAAGTAAAATGTTGGTTGCTTCGACAGTTGCCAAACAATTAAGCTGTTCTACAATTGATGTACATTGGTGGCTGAATAGACGCCAGAGAAACTGCCACCTCAGTAATTACAGCAAAGAGAAGAAATAAATTTCGAAATTAATGACACAATCGATAACAAGATATACCACAGTTTTATCCTTCGGATGAACTTAGTGCGATGGATATCCGATCACATTTACCTTTAGAAAATCTCGTGTAATGTTACAGTAACTTATCATTGATTCCTGGAGTCTTACAGTACAGGAAATGTTGGCGTTATTTTTGACGACACAGGCTGATAGTGCACATTTCTACCTAGGGCCGTTATTAAATATATGTCGTTTACTATCTTCAAAGTAAAAAATTGCTCTCGTGAAAAGGTGCCCGGATGCTAATGCCCGGATGACGGAACACCCCCGTCCCTGGCTAGTGAGGACCTGAAATTATTGCCAACCTATTAATTAAGCAGAAAGTTTGTATGCGTTTAATCTGTTTAAATCCTTCGTTTGCATATTCCACTTCTACATCAAGAAGTGAACGTTTGTCCGTCAATGTGATCTCACAAATGATGAATCAAAAATGTTCCTTTCGTTAGTGATTCCTCCGTCTAATTAGCTATATCAGTTATCTGATATTTTCTTGAGAGCCCTGTATCTCGCAATTGGAGTTGTATTTGTCAATTTTTATTTACCCGTTGAGAATCAACGGAAAGTTTGTATAGTACGCTATATTTTAAAAGCATACCTTTCCAACGCCTGGGATCAACGAATATTTATTTGGCAACGTTCTAGGAGAAAAAAAGACTTAGAAAACGATTCTTGTTATAAGAATGTTGCTCCCTAATAGGGCTCTTGTTAGACATTTCATTATCATACCAGTACTCTATGAAAAGTCCACCAAAGCAAGGCAAAGTTAACTCGGGCAGGCTAAATCACTTGGTAAGCAAATTGACAAAGCAAAAATATCACTTTTCAAGTTTTTTCATTCACAAATCAGGACAACATAATATTCCAGATCTGTTACGCTGAATAAAAGAATACGTAAAAAAAATCCAATTAACAAAATGAAATATCCTGACTTGGATTTCATGTTCCATTAAATACTTATTTCGAAGAAGCGATTTTTTCTCCAGTGAAATTGTGGTTTACGTTACTATTCTACAGTACTAATTTAATTTATTCGTGAATTTTTGCATAATACAAAATGTTATTTTCATAGCAAATTCACTTTTTTTATTGCAAATAAACCAACTTCGTTCAAAGAGTTGTCTTCGGAAAGATCGCACACAATCTCACAACAACCTATTGTTAATATACAACTGATAAGATACGCGTTTCTACTTCCTCTTTTTGAATATATTTTAAATGAGAAATATGTATCCACACCTTATCCTAAGCTCCGTTACGGTGTCCCAATAATATTGATTGGGCCCATCATTTGAAATTACGATTGTTTAAATACTTTGCGATGCGGAGAATTCATGTTTGAACCCAAACTTGTGGGTATGTGTTGTGTAAAATATATCGGTGTATACTTTAATGTACTGAAGGTATCCAATGAGGTAATTTTCAAATCCCACTCTTTTCGAGAGGTAATTCGCAATCGGAATTTCACCCAACGTGTATTTATATCACATATAGTCTAGTCTAATGTGGTTTTAGGCATCACCATTGGAAGTCACGAAAAATTAATCGAAAATAATTATTCTTGGTATTCTAGGTAAACTTTTTTGAGAATTAAAATGTATGTTAGAGATGTTCTCCACGAAAATCAGCATATTGAGCGAATATCGACTTTTACGAGTTTATCTGATCAGGAATTATGTGAATAATAGGTATATTTTTTAATCGTAATCGAAGCATACAATTTTTCTTCTCCTTGATATTGGTTTCGAAGATGAGTGAATGCCCCATTGCCCCTGAATATGCTACTGCCCTCACATAAAATATGTGGTCATTGGCGTTTGTGAAGTGTGGGTTGCATAACATCGAAGGGGTCTGTATTTTTCTTGACCAATTTGACTTTCTGCGCAACGGAGCTTAACTTTGAGACAGCGTTACCTCAAATTGAGAACTCAAAGTATCAAACCAACAGGCGATAATTCTGTGAAAGCTTAGCATCTGGGTCTCCAGATTGGAGGATCCCCATTTCACAAGGGTAATTTTTTATTTTCAGATAATAAAGATATATTGGGAAGAAGGGGCCCAGGTAGACATTTGCACCCAAGCCCTCATTGGTAGATGTCCAACCCTGCTTAGAATATTAACAATACTACTACCTCATTATATAGAATAATACAAAAAAATCTCCCAAATCTAAGCCTTACCTAGTCAACTAGAAACTAAAGTTGCATCAGTAGCTTTTGATCATTATTTCCTACTGCATTTTTCATGTTACCAACATAATTTTATTTGTTAATATTATTCAGAATGACTGTATTTCTCTTGGGCATTCGCCAGATGTTCTCTCTTTTCCTATTCCAAAACACTTTAACACATTCCTTTCCAACCTATTATTCACCTTTACTTCCCCTTCTTCCATTCTTATTTCTTTGTTCCTCATTCAGCCCTTCATTGTTTATTCTTCTCTGCTTCACATTAAAAATATATTAAACGTTGGACTAACTTTTCAATTAAATGAAGGTATCCAATGCAATTTAAGGTCTGGTGAAGAGCTTACTGAAGAGGTGATCTGGATCTACACAGAAATATTAAAATTACTCATTGAGATGAATAAGTTTGATAAACTTTGCACTATTTCCTAGCATATCAATGTCACCCGTTAGAAGGAAAAATGGAGGATGTTAAGGAAGTCACATTTCAAGGAGTTCCAAGGAATCAATTTCATTTCCTGGAATACTACATTAAATGTCTGGGCCAAGGCTGCCAGTTGTGCAATCTGGAGGAACTTGGGCTTTCTTCAAAACAAAGCATATCCTTTGACCCTTTCATGCAGTGACTGCATGGAGTTGGTGTGCAGAAAGGGGGTCAGAGGGTGACAGCAATCTTTATCCTAGATGATGGAAAGTTTTGAGCTGTAAGAGTTAAAAGTGAATGCCTCCTTTTAAATGACAGGAATGCTCAGGATCAATGAATGATACAAAGTTCAAACGATAAGAAAATATTTCAATGTAGGATACTCAATTAGCAATAACTAGACTTCATTGATACTGCATGAGCTTTTCTGCTTGTAAAGTATTCTTCATACATCTACATACATAACAATAAAATGGGAGATGAATCAGAGAGAGGTAATTAGATCATTGGAAGAGTTAATATTTAATTTAGAATGTATATAATTTGCTTCATGTTAGTTTTACCTTCATATATCCAAATATTTATCTCACAATTTGCACACAAATCTTTTAAAATTGTTGATGAAATGTTTGCAAATATTTTAAATGGTATTTCTTGAGGAAAGTTCTAAGACAGACAGACATTAAAATATTTGCAAAAACTGCCTCTATACAATGAATGTAATGGACACTGATTAAGTAATGAAAATTAGATAAATTAGATTTATGAAGGCTTACATTCATTTTCAGAATGAGTTACTTAACAAAAATTACTTCATATTCATTAACCTATTAATTAAAACCTTGAAGATGACTTAACTGAAATTTTAGATTATAAAGAATCAGGCTTACAGTATTTTATTCCATTTTCTAAAATTAAATTATTGCAAATAACTCAACATCATTTTAAATTGACAGGAATTATAGACACAATATTTTTACCAAATGCAGCACTATGGGTGTGAGTTCTCATCCATTCTCTCATGACATCACTCTTTTATGTATAGATGGAAATCACTATTCTTGTAGAGAAAGAATGACATGATATTGATTTGGCTGCAGAAAAGCAAATGGAATAGTACACTTACAGTATTTTGAAGTCATTCACAACCAGCTGTTAAAACTCTGAATTATTTGCAGTAGGCTTTGTAGTGCTTCTTTCCCTCTGAAATCGGATTATATTAAATTTAAACTGTCTACAAATGATTTTGTTGAAGATCCTGAGTATTTCTCAAGAAAAACTTGTAAAGGTAACCCTGTATAGTTTTATAAAGAATAATAGAATTTTCGTTCAGTTCATACATGAATCTTTGATATGCATGACTTTTCCCATTTAATCATGTATTTTCAAACAGAAAATTGTGACCGTTAGTCAGTTTATCTGAGGTATTCCTTTATTTAGTGAAACAAAATTGAAGGTAATTTTAGTTTGTATTTCAGGCTTATCCAAAGCTCAAAAAATTTTCCAAATGAAATAACAAAGAAATGAGGATAGAAATTGATCTGATGTTCTTAACATGTGATGCTCAATCCAGGATTTCGTTAATTATTTTCAAATCATTTTCTTAGAATGCAGCATTTTATTTATTTTATTCTATTTAAAATGTCATCTCCGTTATTCTGACACAATGCTGAATTTGCAAAGAAATGTTCATTAAATAGATCATAAACTAAATTCCTTTGACTGTCATCATTATATCATTATTATGTTAATTTCTAAAGAAGAAAATTATTCAGTTTTTGAATTGATTAGCTTGAGAGGTTGAGAAAATAAAATATGAGAAACAATTTATACTCCAAATGTCCCATTTACATTATTCTTATGCCTAAAATGCTCCATATATTTTAACAATAATATTCCTGCTTTATTGTCGAGGTATCTTGATTTATTTTTACAAATAAAGTGTATCCTTGAGAGCCATGCTATTATTTATTATTATAAACACTCAATGCTTAAAAATCTATAAGAGTGCCATTGATACTCTTGATGGGTTGGGGAAGTGGTATTTTTGTCTTAAGAAGAAATTAAGATGATGAAATGAAGCATCCAACTGTCCGTTATGTAATATCCCTTTATCCTTTATAGCAGAATCTTAAACTTATTTTACATCAGAATCATGATTATTTGTATACCTTTAATGATTATATCCTGTATGTTGGTTTTCTATAAAGGTCATGCTACTTTGAAATCATGAAGGCCTTCACTTCTGATGATTAAGATTATGGAAAGTAAACTTTGGATCAAGGATGCTATTATGTGAGAAGAAGATACCCTATGACCCCTGGACATCTGATCCTAAGAAATAATTGATAAAGTATCCCCATCCACTCTTTGTGGTGCATTCCATAACTTCAAGTTAAAGATTAACTCCATGATAAATTGAGATGATAATGTTCAAGAGCATTTGAGTTCCAAAGTCTTAAAAAGACACAGTGGACAACAGTCCATGTTTTCTGAACATTTAAGGCTTTCATGTAGCTTAGTAAATTATTTTAAAACATAGTATACAAATATCCCTTTGTAATAGTAACAGCTTTCAGAGGATATTTCCCTCAAGTAACTCAGCTACCGGAAGGAATCCAAAGATTTGGTGTATCTGTAAGGTCTATCTTCTTATCTATAGTGATCTTAAAATGATTTTTCCATAATCAACGTTTTCTAGAAAAACCTGTGCTTGGACATTCCTAATGGAGGAACTGGAGTAGATGAAGAAAAACTTCTCTCTGTTGTTCAAGAAGTCATCAGAAGAAGTGTAAAAACTTCACATCCCAATTTTCACAATCAGCTCTATGGAGGCCTAGATCCGTTTGGTTTAGCAGGCTCTTGGATCACAGAAACGTTAAATACAAATCAGTAAGTTTGTTAAGTGACATGAATATGATACTGACTATCATTACATTTTAACAATCTTATAAAAAAACATGTTTATAGGGAAATCAACATCCAAGGACATGCTAAGCACTCAATATGTTAAAATTATAGTAAGTTTTAGAAATTGAAATTACCTATAGGAATTACTGATAATGTACTCTTACTTCAGGTTTACATATGAAGTTGCACCAGCATTTACCTTGGCAGAAAATGCTGTTCTCAAGAAAATGCTCAAACTGATTGGATTTCCTGAAAGTGGCGATGGAATCTTCACTCCAGGTATCCCTCCAGTTTACCTATAAGTACTACTATCTCTTTTTGAATGACTCGTAAAGCTGTGCAATATTTTCTGTTGAGCTAATACAAGAATAGATTGTTACTGATTACCTTTAACATTCAACTTTGATTTTCATACAATAAAAACTCTTTTCTCATCCTCAGGAGGCAGCATATCCAACATGTACGGTATGGTCCTTGCCAGGCACTCATTATGCCCTGAAGCTCGAGCCAAAGGTTTATCTTCCTGTCCTCCATTGATAGCCTTTGCTTCAGAAGATGTAAGTACTTAGCCTCCTATGACTATACATTTTTCTACTTTTGAAATGTGATGTTTTCTATAGATTATTAATTACCTATATGATTTCATAATAGGAACAGAGCAGAAAGGTAACCAAACATAATTAGAGAGAAATGAATCTTCTCAAGCTAGATCTGGTGGTAATCTACTATACACAAATATACTATAATATTAACTTTGATAGATCAAGTTACGGATGATTCATAAATACCACAAAATAATGTGGCATTACATTATTCAGCATACATCATCATTTCCTTCTTCTTCCGTTTTTTCATCACATGGGATAGTCAAACAGAAGCAGAATTACCTCAGCTGTCTAAGTATTCATAAAAACATTACTTATGAAACTCTTAATCTTCAGATAATCAGTTACAACTATGATCAGTTCATTCATGTTTTATTCCTGATGAACCAAAATTCCACTGACATATTGCAAGGTAGGAGCAAATAAAATCCTGTGCACAATCATTTTTTCTTCCTTGTTACCTATACCTCTTATTTAATCAATGGCCTTATATTACTGATCATTCTGCACTCACCTCTCTAAGAGTCCTTTTATTATTGAAAACTGTTTCACTTTAGAACAAGTAATTATGTAATATTTGTATATTGACTCATTTTTTACTTATACATTCCATAAGACTTAACAGCTTTAATTTGGCAGTATGCAAATGTATATGTATACTTGAACAGCAGCATAGCTAATGAGCCAGCAGATTTTTGTTCCAAGAAGAAACAGTTTTTGTTGATAATCATACATAGTCTCACATTTTTTCTACTTGGTGGATGTAAAACTGAACGAAAATTTGAATAACCTATGTGAATTTATACAAGGAATGCAACCCCTAATTTCTGAGCTAATGTTATGTACAGAGGTAGTTCAATGAAATGCAATACTTTTTTAAAAGGGATTTATCAAGAAGCTAAAAACAAAACAATTAAACAGATGGTTATTTTGTCACCAGTGCCACTATTCCTTGCTGAAGGGAGCCAACTGGTTGGGTCTGGGAACAGAGAATGTGGTGTCTGTGAAAACAGACGAGAAAGGGCGAATGGCACCCGAGGAGTTGGAGAAGGCCATTCAGAGAGTGTGTGAGGACTGCAACCATGTGAATTCATCAGGGTAAAGTCAAACTGTGAATATGTCTCATGAAGATACTATCTGTTTCCCACAATTTTGTGCACTTATGTTGAAAATATGACAGCTAAATTTATCATAAAAAATTTAAATTTCAGAATGAATAATTCTCATAGTATGAGGGCTAAGCCATTTTTAGTTCTTGCAACAGCTGGAACCACAGTTCTGGGATCATTTGATCCATTAGAAGAGATTGCAGAGATATGCAGCCGGTATGGATTATGGCTTCATGTTGACGTAAGTCCAGTGTCATAGTTGATTATTTTCAGCGGAGAGGATTCTTTGCAAAACACTCCTTCAGAGATATTTAAGTACGTTAATGATGAATAAAGAGAATTTCTTTTTGCATGAATATGTATTTTGTAATAGCTGACAGTTTTTTGAGACATATGCAAGAAGATATTTGAAGAGAAATAACAATTTTAATTACCTATGTAAATTGTATCTGGAGACAATTAAGGAACATGATAATATCTTTGAAATGCATAGTATCAGCACAAAGCAGGCTAATTTCTGCCACATTGACCCATATAAATATTAAATTATGTTTTAATTATTAGCATTTCTTGGATTTCTATTAAAACATTCATCAAATTAATATTGAGTTAGAGATAGTGAATGTAATATGAAATATTTTAATCATAGAAAACCTTTAAGAGTCCTAATATCTTTTGATATTAAAACTTACAGTTATTTCTTAAAGATTATCAAGATTTCACTGAATAAACTTGAAATCATGGCAAAAGGGTAAAAAACACATTTTCAAGCAAAGTAAACTAAACAATTTGAGTACATATTGAGTAGAAAACCTACTTAATTTACTGTTAATCGTGCCAATTTCCTCCTCATATGCAGGCTTGCTGGGGAGGAAGTTTACTTTTCTCCAAGACTCACTGTCATCTCCTCAATGGCATAGAAAGGTTAGCACTATTTATATACTATGTATTATATATATTACTTTAATCTGAAATGGGCATCACCATAGTATTACCATGTTATCACTGAATGGATTTGAAAAGATCATCAATAATAATAGAGGAATATTTTATTCAGATGGTTTATATTCCTACTTCCCTAAAAACTTTGATCAAAGAATATTTTTGTTACACTAGATAAATATACACTTGATAAATTCAGGTAGAACACCAAAACCAAATTTTTTCCATCTGGATTTCTCAGGAGTTACCAAACATCATTAAAGCCTTTTTTTGAGGTTTAGTTCTACACTATGAATACTAGTTTCCTTTTTGTTTTGCTTTATGCCTTACTAAAAATATTGATCTTTATTTTCCCTGCTTCCTCTTTTGCATGACTTTGGTTTTATTTGTATCAGTCTTAAGCCTTATATTGAGGCTACAAGTAATAATCAATGCCAGTAGCATAAAAACAGAGAAATCCAACAATATCTTTGTTGCTGTTGTTGAATAACCTACAAAATTATGGTTTCATTATGTAAAATGTAATGTATTTTAAAAAAAGGTGATGTTAAGGTAAGAAGAGTAATCAAAATAGTTGAATATTAATGAAGATACCTTGGAATGGATATCATAGCACAAATTATTACTGTAATTAAATTACTTTAATACTTGTTATATGATTGAATAATTGTCAATTATTCTAATCAACAGGGCAGACTCTGTATCATGGAATCCCCATAAGATGCTGGGTGCTCCACTGCAGTGCTCAGCATTTCTTGTTCGACATAAGGTAAATAGAAAACCATTGTACATTTATCTTCTATAATTCAGATCAATGATGAACTTTTCAAAAAATTATATACTGGCACATAATTAAGGTGAAGAAAAAAAGGTAGAATAGTTTCAGTAGGCAATGGTTTTATGAATGAAATACTGTGAAAATTCTTGAGTTAACAAAATATGCAT
Source organism: Ladona fulva (assembly GCA_000376725.2). Taxonomy (NCBI): domain Eukaryota; kingdom Metazoa; phylum Arthropoda; class Insecta; order Odonata; family Libellulidae; genus Ladona; species Ladona fulva. Next base: position 951,312 of record KZ308407.1, on the reverse strand, counting down.
ATTCTAAAAATTTGGTTAACTTACTATATCTACTATATGGTAACTAAGAAAATTCTTCAAGGAAATGAATTTATAATTATGGATTTCACTTAAGTATCTCCCTTATTATTCACTGTAAAATAAATCTTAATCCATTTGGAAACATATCCCTTTTTTACTCCTGGAATTCCATCATTGATGATAGTCACTTAAGAGTCCTGTCCAGAGCATTGCTGAATATTTGTAACAATTTTTTCAAATGATGATGATGGTTAATATTCCCTCTTTTATAGAAAACTTTATGAATTCTCATGCAAGAATGTCTTCATTGTCAAATAATAATATGGGATATTTCTTCAATTGGGCACATCATCAACATTGTGTATAGAAGCTTTCTATTTTAAATATTGCTATATTATAATTTTTAATAGATATATAGCATTACAAATGCTGCACCATGTAAGTTTTCTTCAGAGTAGCATTTAAAACTGAATATCTTTGAATGAACAAATTATTTATGTATAATGGAATTTTAACAGGGTTTATTGCACAAATGCAATTCAGCTGCAGCAACTTATTTATTCCAACAAGATAAGTTCTATGATGCTACATATGATACAGGAGATAAGAGCGTGCAATGTGGGCGCAAAGTGGATGCTTTCAAACTTTGGCTGATGTGGGCTGCTCGTGGTGATGAGGGGTTCAGAATTCTTGTAGACAATGCCCTTGACTGCGCAAGGTAAATTTTTAATTAGGCCTAAATATCCTCATTAATCAATTTCTTTGAGAAATATTGTTTTTAATAATCTGCTGAATATGGTGCAAGTAATTCTAGATAAGTGAACTTCAATGAATTTTAATGTTTGTCTAACAGAATTAAATTTTCAAATTTCAGATACTTCCTCAAGCTTATATCTAATCACCCTGGCTTCAAATTGGTCCTTCCATCATTTGAATGCACAAATATATGCTTCTGGTTCATTCCACCAAGATTAAGGGGAATGCAAGAAACTACTTCATGGTGGGATGAAATAGACAAGGTAAATTAGTCTTTTCTATACCATTGTATACAATGGCTATAAAAGTAATAACTTCAACTGCCATAGATGCTATCAATGCACACATCATACATGAAATTATACCATAAATCAGTAACGTGATGAAATTTCCGTTAATGTATTTGTCATGAGTAACATCAATTGGTGTCATCCTTGTCTCATACACAGAGCAGTGACACCTATTGGCATCAAGCGCTGCTGAATCTTTTGTTTTACTTTGTCTGTTTAAGTGAAGTATGACAATTTCCAGTTTCTAAGCACACCGGATGAAAGGTTATGCATTAAACCATTCTGGGTTTTTATGTATCCAGGGAAGGGTTCAGGGGCAGTTGGTCAAAGGACACTTGGTCAATGGGACTACCCTTTGCTAAACTTTTTGTCGCTGAGATATTTCACGGAAAGACCATTCGTCACTGAGATAACTCACTGCAAGACTTTTCATTGTCAAAACAATTAGACAAAAGTCAATTAGACAAAAGGCAATTCATCAAAGAGACTACCAGTCAAAAGACTATTTGTTGCCGAGTCAACTTGTTGATGGAAGGGAATATTATTATTACTCTTGTGTAATAAGTATTCATTATAATAACTCACCATAGTCACATCAGCAAATTTTGCGAATGATTCTAAGGGAAAATTATTATTTAAAGTAAACTTATCAATTAGTTATTAATTATTAAGATGTAATAAATTAAATATTCTTTTTTATCAATCATCATCAACTTTTGCCCACATTTTTTACTTGCTAATACCAAAACATATAACAAACAATGGAAGACTCAGGGATCAATTAATAGGATACCATTAGAGAACAATGTTAAAAGGAGGAGGAAGAGAATAATTTTTCAATCCTGGACAATGGAAGCCAAGATACAATGTCGTATGTAACATCGTACCACAATCCCCCATTTTTTCCTGGGAGTAAAACTGCAAATTTGACAGTATGAAGCAGATGAGAGTCAGAAGGGTATTCAAAACCTAGGTGATGCTTGTCTAAAAATCAGATCTGAGCAGTGACGTAAAGTTTAAATACATTTACAAAGGAAGACATTTAGTAAAGGCACTTATGGAAAACAACTGAGGAAATTTTCAAATGTTGTATGGAAAGGTATGCAAAAATACAAAGCATTATTCTGTTCCTCAGTTAATCAAATAATAATAACACAAATTGATAATATTTATACTATTCCACAACGGTTTTAATATAGCCCGACTGGGTTTCGATGTATTCACGTGAATGCGTTGAAACCCGGTTGGGCTATATTAAAACCGTTGTGGAATAGTACAAATATTATCAATTTGTGTTATTGTGAAGATGCAATTCCACCAAATATCACTTACTAAGATTAATTTTAATCAAATAACCTCGTGATATGCCCAAGCCCAAGTTAGCTTTATAAGCGATTTGACTTTTAGACAATGAAAAATAATTACATTTATATTTACTTTACTTATTCTATCAATTTACATTAAGATTTAAGAAAACCACAGCACACATGGATTTGATGAGTATATCAAGTAAATAACAAATAGTTCTACAGGAGAGAATGAAAGGGGTACTATGTACTCCTCCCATAGCTATGTTTTGTAGAAGCACTTTCAGATGTATCCTCCTGGTTGTTGATATCTCAATGCTTATTGTGGGGAAATCCGTAGATGTACACGTTGTGTTCCCTCATAGTTGAGGGAAAAGGTTAAGAAAAAGTGTGTAGCACCTATTTCCTATTTGATATATATCTCACCTCGAAAATTCTTAACATAGGAAGAGAGCAGGTAATGCCTCCTTCCTCCATGGAGTGACCCACTTTGCTCCAACTTAGCCAATTTCTAAAGCACTTTGAAACTCCACTGCATTGGGTTTTCCAAAGCCTTGGACTTTCTCTTTCTTATCAGCTACCTCCCTTAGCAATGTTAATAAAGGACTGCTGAAAATGTTCCATCATCTTCTATGGAACATTGCCATAATGAATATTTAACTTATTACACCGTAATTATAATAACGCATCAATAAGTTTACTATAAATAATAATATTCCCTTCTGCTGACAAGTTGACTTGGCAGCGAGTAGTCATTCAACAAGTAGTCTGTAAGATAAAAATATCCAAACATAAAGAAATTCCCCCAATAGTTTGGCTGGTACAGTTATGTGTTGTGGGGTTGCCTATACTTTATTAAGATTTTCAATAAATTACTATTAAATAAATAATTATATGCACTAATAAATTATTGCAGTAACTAAGAGCTATTCACACAAACCATGGCTCACTTCTTACTGTTTGGCTTCCTGTACCACCACAAAAATTTTTACGAAAATCCCTGCACAAAAATGGAAGTCACTTCTTGTGAGAACTATAAGTTGTGAGTATTGCATATATACATGTCTACAATGGAGCATCGGGATGCCAATAGGTGTTGAGAAATGAAACTTAAAAATAAAGTTGAAAAACTCTGTTTCTTAAAACCAAATTTCTCTATTACAAATTTAGTAATACATCAATTTGGTAAAAGTTGACCAGCTGCTCTATGGAAATCATTGCAAATTTCAAATGTGTTGACTATCCTAAGCTAAGATTTAAAAATCATGAATTCCAGCTGTACTTCCTTAAACCAACTGGCCAACATAGTTGTGGTTCAATACTTGGTTCAAAGCCCATCATTTTCAAAAACCTATCTTGATTCATCCCCTATAATTAAGCTCTTGAAGTTCTTCTCATTTTGTCATCTCCTCTGAGCTTTTTGCTTTAACTGTCCCAAAACCTTAGTTTTCTTCGATTTCATTAAATTATCTACTACCAAAATGGATAACCAGTATACAATGTACCACAGTTTTTAATACAATTCTCCATCAATTAAACTACGAGAGTAGGCTGAAAAGTAATGCACACATGCTTGTACAACATGAACAAAAACGAATACCAAGATCAGGCAAAAAGTACAATAAAGTACAATTCTTAAGCTTCAAAATCATATATTTATATTTCAACATAGTTACCATTAAGTCTAACACATTTCTCCCAACGTGTAACAAGTTTTTTCATTCCGTCACTGAAAAATTCTTGTTCTGAAATCCAGGATGTGATAGCTGTCTTCACCTCATCGTTCGAGGTTTAATTATCATTAACCTTGAGGTCTCTCTTGATTAGGGGGAAAAAATAAAAAATCGCAATATGTAAGATTGGGTGAGTAAGGAGGTGTGCGGAATCAGTTCGAACTTCAGGTTTCGAAGAGCCTGTACAATGAAGGAAACACATATTGCCTGACTCTGTGAATTTCATTTGAAGAGCCTCTTCAGTTGTGCACGAGGTGTGAGGACAAGCGTTGTCATGTTGCAAGATTATGGGCGCTATTGTATTTTAGACATTCCAATATGGTTTGCAATATGCTTTTGAGTGATTCGCCGGTCATTTTGAATCAAATCATGGATGAGTTTGCAATGTTTATCATCTGTGACAGTGATCAGACTTCCACTGCTTGTTTCACCTAAAAATATGGCTTTCCAGGCTGGCAACCACAAAATTTTATTACCCATCGATTTACAGTAGACCTATTAACAGCATTGTCACTATAAACAGCCTTTAAAGGACGATGAATCTCAGTAGGAGTTACTTTTTCAGCAGTTAAAAATTTGATAATAGCACAGTTTAACTCACGCTGTCATAGTACTAGAACACATCACCATACTTCCATTACTTAAAATATGCTGGATGAACGCAACGCTTTTAAACTGCACATGTGTATAAAGGGCGAATGTTACTTCCACATGCCATCAGGCACGCTTCTGAAGGAGATTTCATTTGCGTTCTACAAGAATGTGTGCATTACTTTTCAGCCTACCCTCGTATTTCTACATTAAGAAAGTCGTCTTAACACACAAGATCCAAAATCCAAAGTAATGTAATTGTCACTGAAGTTAAAAACAGTAATTTGAAACTAAACTTGGAATTCAGCAATATTTTATCACCTGTAGAATAATGGTTACCATTTTTCAAAATGCATGTATATTTTATCTCTCAGGTAAATAACAACATCATACCAAACCTACAATTAGAGTTTTAAAAATATTTCAAATTGTGATTGAAAGTACTTCCTAAATTTTGCAGGTGGCTCCAAAACTGAAAGAAAGAATGATCATAGAAGGAACTCTGATGCTTGGATATCAGCCAATCGCCCATAAAAATCTTCGGAACTTCATCCGATTGGTCCTAACATGTCATCCTCCAGCAACTTATGAGCACATGCAATACATAGTCAAAGAGATAGAGCGACTGGGAGAAGATCTGTGATTTGGCCTTCATTAAAGGAGACATTTCCAATAGATTAGTAAAACTTGAAAGCACATGCACGAAGAACTATTTATTTAAACTGACACATATGTAAGTGTGTGCTGAAAGTTTGTAGAAATATGCATTTATTTTGTATTGCTGGGCAATATTCAGCATTTGAGTAATCAAGTATTACTTATGCTAATGTTATTTATTTATGTTTAGAACAATAAATTATTTTACTACATCTTGGAACTTAAAAAGGTAGGTTTTTTTAATTGAACATTGTGTGTTGAATTATGCATTTGCTGCATTATACATGTCTCAGGTTGTGCATTTCCACATGGATAACCCTTAAATTAATTTTTCAGATAAACACATAAAGATATCCCCCAAGCCATGTGTTAAATCTGTCATCAGCATAAATGTACCAACCAACTGATAATTGCAACCAATCAAAAACTTAGAACTAGGTAATGTTATCGATAGTGTTTATTTGCATGTGATTTATTACTTAAGTGGTTTCCAAGGGTAGATTATCTCTTAGAATCTGAATACCTTCATTACCAACGATGTCTTTCTTTGGTGTGAGATCAAAATGTAACCTTGTTATTCTGTTAATGCTGAAGTTCTAAAAATCTTTTCTTAAGACTGATATTCATTCCAATGGGCTATAATGACCTCATTGTTGCACAAGCAAAGATTGAGCAATGTTCTCTATTTAGCCCTCACGATTTAAGCAAGACAAAAGGAATTTTAAAATGAAAAGTACCAAGTTCACCTTAAATGAGAGAGTTGAAGGATTCCATTTTATTTTTTATCCGCTATGTTGTAAATCTCTTTGAAAATATAATTGGTGTTAAAGAAATTCTCACTTGTATATCATTTTGGCTTTCCAATGCTACATGACTAACATAACCTCTTAAAATTTTTTTATGTGGTTTCACTAAAGTCATCCTTTTAACTATATGCAAAATGCAAACGGAGATATTCCTGATTTGATAAAGAAAATTCTTGTACTAAAGAGCTAAATGATGCAAAGTAAATTGATAAAACACAAAGACATATTAGAATATTAAGCAACAATTAAGAGGAATCCTAAAGGATTGTACTGAAAGTATAAGATGCTGATTTTCAGGATATTATAAAGAATATGATTATTGACTTCTAGAAAACTTTAGAAATGGCATTTAGATAATAGTAAAATCATGTTTAAAACAAAAAGAAACTGCGTGATAGATTAAATATGATATTAATATTCTTTTAGAATGAAATATTTTCTGGAATTTACAATAAAGATGAATGTGAATTAAATTAATAAGCATATAATACACATGCTTCTGAATATAAATAGCTCCAAGATAAAAATTTCTACTCTCTTTAAAAATAGCTAAGCCTTATTCAACAATTTTTATTGTTACACACTATAATCTCTAATTGGAAGATTAATATTAANTAAAATATAAATTTCTTATATTTAAGTAAATACTTCCCTCTTTATTGTGACAGCAAAATGAGACTAAAGATGATGAAGATAATAAAAAAATAATAATAAATTTACTTCTAAGAATATCAAGTGGATCTTCATAATACATGAACTCTCTTAAGGATAATAAACAAGGAAATGGGTAAAGGTCACCTTTACCCTTTTACTTTTTGGAGATACAGCCTCTGCACGTGGTAATGAATATGGAAATATGCATGGTAATCAGAGTAAATTTTGTCCACAAATCATGAGACATGCTTCCACTAGAAGGTACTTTATGAAAATAAAGAACGCTACTAATTAAATCATGAAGAGTACAAAGGAAAAATTTGATGAATGACAAAGAATATGACCACCAAAAGGCCCCAAATTCTGGCAGTAATAATTAAATTATTGAATAATAGATATAATCTCCTTGAAATTAACAATGTTTATTATGTGTATAGGATGTTTACTCTACAAGTAAGATTTTCTTGAGGTAAAATCCTAATGTATCTACGCAAAGTTATAAAATATAAAAGGGCAAGTTGTAGGTGAAAAAGGAATGATGCAATCAATAACAAAGTAAATGAAAAGAGAGAGAGAATGAAAGTACTTCAAAAAATTAAATAAATTTAGCTCATAATTGAATTAACAGAACAGAATTTTCTCGTGATTAATATTTAAAATAATGTTCAATGGTTCATTTACAAAGAAGATGAAAATATTAATTTTTCTTAAAAGACTTCTAATAAAAAATTTGTTCATGAAAATGTTCACAATTATTTGTACAATCAGTAAGGCATTTACTTACATTTCTCAACTATGCTTCAAGCTCAAAACAAGGGAGAGACCTGGAAGTCATGAAGTGAAATGAACGGAAAAAATATTCTGGATTATGTAAATTGCACAATCTTCTTTGATTTTGTGTGTTGAGAGGGTGTATGAAAGTCCTCTGGTAAACCTTCGATGGGACCTGCAGTTGCACATGCCAAGGTAGGCTCCAAATCCATTGAATTTGCTTTTCCTTTGGGGCAATCGGATCTCAAATGAGTGACTTCTCCACAAAGATGACATGATCCACCCTAAAGTGACAAAACCAAACAAATTATGGTGCAATAAAGTCCGCCAAACATAACTGTTACACCTAACACAATAAAACCTGTAGTAAAGGGACCAAATAAAAACATAAGGTGGTAACATCTTATGCAATATGTGCATGATTTTCTCTTAAATAAAATATTTCGAATTATTACTTCATCACATTCAACCTGCTTCACTTCCGTCATACACTGAAATTCATTGATTAAGCTTATTCAATCTACATGTTCATTTTTCATTCTTTACAGATGACTTTTATGTTTAGAATCTACATAGTATTGGTTAAATGTTGGAGCTTATCCAAACAGCAGAACGATTACAAAAGACCTCATAACCAAAATTGATTTGATTGGAAGATAATTCCATATTTGAAGCTAGTTGTTATGCTCAAGCATAACTGGCAAAGAAATTAAATAAACTATTTTAGAAGACACAATGAGAGTAGGCTAAGAAACAAGAAAAAAATATTTCGATTTATTACTTCATCACATTCAACCAGCTTCACTTCCGATATACACTGAAATTAATTGATGAGTCTACTAACATACATTGTTGAACCGCTCCCAAATTTAAAGTTTGTAGAAAATGTCGCAAGAAAATAATTAGAAATTCCAAAATAACTTGTCGGGTTGAATATAAAGAACAACCAAACTCCGTTAGCATAACTAGATGAATATAATAATCAAATACAGCCGCCACCTCGAACATTTCTCCAATAAAATTGAAAATTTTCTTTACCTTTGGATAGCTCCCTTTGGGATTATCTGGGCAGAGCCGAGCAAGATGTCCTTCTTCACCACAGACAAAACAATGAGCAAATTTAAAAGTTTTTTTTCCGGGTTTACTACACCGTGACATCCTGTGCTCAGTTGAGCCACAGTTGTAACAGAAAACTCCCGGCGACCTTATCACATCCATTTTATTATCTTTTTGAGCTTCTGGACATTCGGATAATTGATGACCCCACCTAATAATATATAGATCATAATTTTAATTTCAATAAACATTGAAATTCGCAACAAGCGCTGAAAAAGTGACTAACCTTCGACAGCAGAAGCACACTTTCTTCTTCTCTCTTTTGAGCGTTTTCGCGATTCTTCTGGAATCTCTCAAATCGATTTGGCGAGGCTTTGTGGACTCCTTCTCTCGAACAGGTGGACGATTTGACATTTTTTCTCGAACAGGTTTCTTACTACACGGAACGCTGTCAATTACTTTAAAAGCACCACTGCTTGTGAAACACTTCTGTATATTTTTCTTTTTCGACGGCATGCTAATACCACTCTTTTTAAACTTTTTGATTCTATTTTCCTCATGAATATAGGATTTTTTCATTTTAGAGTCTGTAATTGCCTCCTCAGATGATTTTCTCTTAGGAGCTTCATTATTTCGTTCAGAACTGGGCCTCGAAGCTTGTAGGCTTTTCTTTCCCGATTTGGATTCGGCTTGGAAACTAAACCAACTACCTTTATCATCATCTTCAGTCACATTTTCTTCCTTAGATGGATTCTCATCACTGTTAGCCTGTTCAGAGTTTGACTTGCCACTGACAATTTGCTCTTTAAATTCTTGCCAAGATGTTGCAGGACAAACTTGTTTTGAATTGCAGCCTTTTGATCCTTGAGCTCTAGCGTAGCGGGTCATTTTCAGTAAATATTTTAACTAACTACCGCGCAAATAAAATAAATCCTTGTTGATTATTGATCACACGCATCAGAACACAAAGTATAAGCACCTCGGAGGTTACGTTGCCTTTGTATTCGAATTGCGCTCCACGTTTTTACGTTCTGAAAAGTGTTGAAAACTGAAAAGTCTATTCAATGACGGCCTACAGATGGAGTTACATGGAAATAGCGGCAAAGGTATCAATTTAGAAAAAAAATAAGGCCTATCAGTTTCTTATAAAATACATCATTAAAAATTATGAGGATTATTCAAAGCCTATGATTATATTCCTTCAAAGCAATTTATTGGCATCATTGAAATTATAACCAGCTGTAACCAATCCCTTATGTATCTTTTTTTTTTAGAAGTTACAGATTTTTTATAACGTTTTGGCAATATTGTGAATAAGTAACCTGGGATCGTACAGCCTCGCAGTTACCAGGGGGTATCTAATATCTGTTTGGTCGAGAGAAAGATCGAGCACGATAAGAATTTGAATGGTTTTGATCATTAGTTGACATCGCAGTTTGTAGATGGACTTTTTCAGTGAAACTGAAATGATACAGCGGTGTGACTCAATAAACCTACCAACTTATAGTTTGATACTCATCACGTCCCTGAGGTATATTAGTGCCCCAAGGAAGGAGGCTCTCAGGCGCTGTAACTAAGTATATTTTAATAAACCAATATTCCGATCTATTTTCTCATTTCTCAAAGTGTAGAGATTAATACATTTTGGGAATGACAACCAAGTTCAGCTACTCCTGCTATTTCTTGTGATATTTCAATTGAGATTCCATCACTCTCACCTCAAGATAAACTATTGATCTGCACCTACTATTATATGCATTATGAAATAATTTTAAATAAATCAAGGATGTACATACAGGGATATTACCTAAGAGGCAAATTCATCTATGTTATGTTTCAGAAGTCCTAAGCATTAAAATTTTTGTAATAAGAATACTGATAAAACATTTTAATATAAGTTCATTTTGTACAAATTATAAGAAAAAGCTATACATAACTGTTTAGATATAAGCTATGAAAAATTAATTCATCGAAGAAACACAACAATCACACAACACAATTGCTCGTAACAGAAATCCAATAACAGCAAAAGTTTACACAATTGTGGCATTTGAATAGAAGTTAACAATGATGCTGTAACTCATCTGCAATGCTGCAGCTTGCTTACAAGCACTGAAAACGAATTGGCCCCTCCCTTCTTTCCACTGTTGCTACCCTTTCTTCTCAAATACTCCAGCGTTCGTGCCTGAGGGATATGGGTATCATTAATGAAACAGTAAAAACCTGCTTATTAAATATATACAAATACATATTCCATACATTCATATTCCTCTTACCGAAAATTTTTGATCAGGTGAAAATTCAGGGATTGAATGAGCAATCTGCCACAGACTTAAGGCAAGATCAAGCATACCAGGATCCCCGACATCTCCAAATATTACCACACGATGAAATAGTTCAAAAGCAAGCAAACTCTGAAATGAAAAATTCAATTCATAGACCAAATATTTAACCATTAATTTTAATTTTAAGTACTTAAAGTATAACTCTAAGAAATTAATCATGGTATGTGATTAGAAAGTAATAAACTGCATATAAAAGTAATCCAATTCTATTACTGATAACTAGTAAACACCCCCGTTATGCATGACGGAACTTAATTTAGTTTTTAAATCCATCTATTGTCTTATATATCTGGTCCTCATAAGCACAAAAAAGTTCTGTCGAAATATCATAATAACGCACAATAAATAATAATAATTTCTTACCATTATTCATAATATTTATTCTACAGTTTTGAAGCCTGCTTGACATAAATTTCTTATAAAAATTATAAGAACTGATTATCCCCATGCACATATATGGGATAATTCATGAAATCAACATTCAAAAATGGCCATAGTCGTCAAAGGGATAGGTTGTTATTTCACAAAAATTTTACAAAATTTCAGTGTGTTTTGTCAAAATCCTCGAAAGTTCAGATCTATATCAATATTTCACAACTAAAATAAGATTCTATAATCATCTTCCTTTCTTTTGACATTTGTCTCAATTTCATAGGACCATTGATTCTAATTTAATTTTGTAAAAGAAACAACCTCCACAGGTAACGAAAACCTATTTTACGTACATTTCTTATGAAAAAGTATACTAACTGATTGTTCCCATGCATTTATATGGGAAAACTCATGAAATTAATGTTCAACAATTGTCTTGGTCGTCAAAGGGATGGGTCATTTCAGAAAATTTTTATGAATTTTCCGTGTATTTTATCAACGTTCTCACAATTTCGAATTTATATGAATGTTTCACCACTAAAATAAGATTCTATGACCATTTTCCTTTCTTTTGACACTCCTCTGGATTTCATAAGACTATTGTTTCTAATTAAATTTTGTAAAAGAAACAACCTCTGCAAGTCATGAAAACGTAATTTACATATATCTCTTATGGAGACGTATTAAGGGCTCCTGGGTTCGAACCCAGGCCTTTACGGAGATGAGAATAGTTTTCCTGGGGGTTTCAGCATTGTAGAAACACAATGCAGTTTGTTTCAGATCTCTAAGTCAAGCCATTTCTGAGATAAATAGGGGGACGGATGAAGTGACAGAAATTTGCTTTATATATATATGATGTTAACTAAAAGCAGAAAAGATGAGTTATTAACATAATAATCACTTACAGCAATAGTATTTCATTGAAAATTGAATAATAACATTCCACCAATTGCAATTATTCATTAACATAATGACAAAATAGAAATAATTGTTCTGAAAAAGGAAGGAATGAGAAAAGGAGATCATCCTTTGATCAACAAGAGAAACTTAAGCTTATAAAATATCTTGGATAATCATACAACCTAAGAGTTAAGTAACTTATTTTCTGTAGATTGGGTTGCAAATGAAAGAGCAAAAATATCAAAAAATAAAAGACATTTCAACACTGATTACAAAATATATGGTTATGAAAAACTAAAAACTCACCTGTTGCTTCCACTGCTGCACTTCTCTCAGATACTGTAAATGTGCTAGCAACTCTCCAAGCACTCGAGTGCAAATCCGTTCCAATTCCTGGACAAATTTGGGATCACCACCATAGAGAACATCATTGGAATCAACTAAAAGATAAGATTTTCAGAGATTGATCATGCAGACTTATTTTATAATTAATTTACATAAGTTCTTTTCACTATTCAATTGTGACATTGGTTTATTAGTTACTAGCTGAAGTGCCCGTTGATTCTCAACGGGGAATATAGATGTCGGATTATATGTAGTATACCTATTTGTACAAAAGAGAAAATAACACCTCGTAGTTTAGTCCAACGGGACAGGTTATCAAAAACAAAAATTTTCTAATCAAAGTTCAAGGCCGAAATCTACAATCAACAATAAGTACGTGAATCATTATGGAATTTCCCTCTTATTATTAACATGTCTCAAAGTAATGGTTAAGTTTGTAAGATTTTCAACTTCCGATTCTGGTAACTTTAATCGTATAATTGTCAAGAGTCCGAAATGATAAATAAAAAGTTACTCCTCCATCTCCACTAATTTATTACGGTGCTACGCATGTTTGTTGCCCCTGTAATTCATCACTACAAATTGTTCGTGACTGATATAATTAAAATCTCTGAAAATTTTCATCCTCTTCATATCGTCATTTGCTTCTAAATGGGCCAAAATACAAATGCATTCTTATGGGAAAATGCCTGAACTCGGAATCAACAATCGCATTGGTCGTCAGGGGGACGGGTTGTTTACAACCTCAAAATTTCACAAAATATTCGCATATTTTATCTAAATTCTCGCAATATCGAAACGAAAGCTTTATTCTACGACAATAATAAGAATCTGTATTCAATTTCCCTTCTTTTGATACTTATTTTGACTTTATACGAATATTCCTTCTAATTTAATTTTGCTAAAGAAATAAAGTCTGTACCCGATAAAATCGAACTTTACATGTATTTCTTATGGAAATCTATCTGAACGATCTTGGTTCAAACCCAGCAAATTTTGCGAATGAAAAGTTGACAGTACTTCCTTCCGGCTCACGGAGAACACGTACGCAAAGTTTGATGCAATTTGGACAAACGGTGTGGACTCCAATCGTGAACAAACAAACGCACAGAATTTCTGCTTTATATATATAGATTGACAAGGGAAAGATTTAGAGAGCTCTTAAAAGACTACTGAGATTCCTCATTAATGATGGTAGAACTTATTTTACAATGATTGCAAAGTCTATAATGATAATATACATCATGTTAGAATTTATAGCTGAAAATGTAAGAGGAATGCCTAAAAAGAACTTACAAGGGAACCTTTGCAGCTGTGGAAAACGGTTCTCAATGACACAATCAAGAATAGGTTTTTGGCAAAAAATTAAGACCATTATGCTCCAGTTCTTCCTAGCGTTTCCTAGTTTATAAATACACCAAGTTTAAAAATCACCTTAAAATTCAACAATTTAAAATTTGAACAACAACTAACACATTGAGGCAGTTAGCATTGCTAGTCATGGTGTAGTGGTTGGGGTGAGATGCAGTAAGACACAATTCATGAGTTCAAACTCATGCCGGGGATTGTTTTTGTCTCTTTTTTCTTCTTTCGCAAATTTTATTCTTTTTTATAAATATTTTATCAACTTAAACTTCACATTAAAGGAATTCAGATTACATTTTCTTTGAAATTCAGATTAGATTCTCTTTGCTGTTTTTATGCTTGATTAATTTTTGCTAAATAATACTTATAATCTATCTGGAAGGTAAATTATTCATCGATGGTGATGTTTTCAATGCAGATTCTTGCAAATTCAATGTACACTCCGTTTTGGAATCACTTCCTCAATTTCTAATGACCACGTAGCCATTTCATTGTCAACTAAACACTGCAAAATAGTTTTGCAGCTAGCAATGCCTTTAAATAAAATTCACCGCATGAATTATTATTGGTAATTTTCTTTGTATTCAGGCTCATTTAAATGGAAAGCAAATTAGGTTTTCATGGTAAAATACCATGACCAGATGGTAATAAATGAAAATAATAACAGCTACTAAAGTATCCAAACCACATTAACATTTGAAGAAGTGATTTATAACTAAGTGTGACTCATTTGATTATTCAGCAAGATTCATCAATTTTTAAAAAACAAACTTGATCCTTGCTGTGTCACACAACAGAAAATACAGCATAACTTTACCCTTATCAACTCCATATAGATAAGTTTCTTGAGCAGCAGATGAGAGCATCTGCAAAACATTCATGTAAACCACAGCCTTTGACATCCCAAGGTTGGCTCCTTTCTTGCCAGCATCATTTGATGATCCAGTGTTACTTGAGGAGCCTAGCCAAGAATAGTGCTGCACAACATTCAGCAAACCACGAAGCAGATACAGGACACCCTGCTCTGGAGGATCCTGAAATTGTAAGTGACTAATTAAAATACCTAATTAATGGCGAGAGATATCCACTATACCCCTTGGAAGTTAGCCAATATAATCACTTTGAAAGTGTTGAGTCCAACAGTCCTTTGGAACATTCAATAAGCTAGAAAGTATTTGACCTGCTCTTTTTAATCAGAAAATTCTTACTACAAATTATATCTTAATGTATTAAATAATTTGAGCACAAACTGGACTAGAGAGTAATGCAAAAATATTTCATCCATTGCACAAGCTTATTTCAAAATCTATAGTAGATTTTGCCCTAGTTTTTGACAGAATGAAATATATAACAACTCAAATGAATTAAGAACATTCTCAGATGTATGTGAAATTAAAATGTGATAGTTGATATGCCATCATAAAAACTGCAATAAAGCTAAATATATGTCCACAGTGATATCAAAATTGGTCATTTATTCACCCATGGCACAAAGAATAATGTTCCCATGGATGTTAGTTGTTAAACTAATGATTTTTGGGCTACAGTGCATCCAGAGAAGTCCAAATTTGTTTCCTAAATTATTTACATCCAAAACATTTCTGGCCATAACACCTGTAATTACAAGACTAATGATTCATCAATCCTTTCAATGGACACATTCTGCATATAGTGTGGCACTAAGGCATTTTTCTGCCAGAAGTGAGATGTAATATAAGCTTTTATTTAATCCAAATTCATCTTGCTTGAGCTTTTAATGAATATAAAAATAAGCTGAAAGAACATAGATATTATTTGAAAATTAAAAGTAGCATGAGGCATATCATCTGTGAAATCTACCGTTTCTTTTAATTAAAAGAAGAACATTAAACAATAGAAAACTTAAATATTCACTTTGGCGCCTTCTCCAAGAGACTCGAGGGTAAGTTGCCTCCATCACCACAGTGATGGTGTAGCAAATGCTTATCGAAATAACTCAAGGCTGAAACTGAACAAAGGCTACCCAAATTTAAAATTATTTTTCTAAGTTGACTGTAGAAGTAGTTCTGAAAGTATACTAAAACTTTAACAACTTTAAATCAAGCAAAAATCATCAATGCTTTCACTTACAGGAACTACTAAAAGAGTGGATAGAAACTGAGAAAGGTAGGACACCAGGAAGGGCTCCGAAGACCTCTGTTTCCCACTACTGCCTTCTCCAAAAGCATCCATAGTGGGAGGCAGCTCAGGAAGCAAGCTTAGGGCAGCCTTGAAACAGGCATCAGCTGTTGATAGAAAAATTTATTATCAAGATGTACGCTGAGCTTTCATTGGAGACAAGGATGTCTGAATCTACCACTGATCGAATCCATAACCTCCCTTTTCAGTCAATAAAAATGTTGAAAATAGAGTTAAATTGCTCTCCAATGATTGCATAATCCTAACAGTGAAATGATACCTATCTCTATCTTTCAATTGATACCAAAACTTTTTCCATTGTTACTTTTGAAATAACTGACTGACCTCCCTTACTTGGACCAATAGAAAAATGTAATATTTGAGCAAAGATGCATAAAATGATTTTTCAGGAATTCTCATGAATTGAGGTAACAGGATATAACCACTTAACAGTTTTTCCTTAACAATAACTGTAGTAACTAAGCTTCATAAGCTGCCTTTCATAGTCTACCCTTATTATGATGAAATTTTATTGATACAAATAAGGCATGTGACTGAACAGATGCCATCAACTAAAATACTGAAGAAAATAGCAACTAATAATTTATACACCATATATTTGAGGCATCATCAATGTTACATATTAGTAACAGCTAACTAATTTAATTTTGACAATTTCTAGATAAAAAAATTATGTACACATTACACAATCTTGGTTTTAGGAAGAATTCTAATTATTCTGTAATAAAGAGAGTGCTGAGGTATTACACCATCAAGTTTTGAAGAAATATTTTCCAATAAAAAGGTTAATGATTTTAATGGTTTGCAGCATCCTACTGGCAAAGGGAGCATATATGTTTAACCCCTATCTAATGGGCAGCATCTAATGGGCAGTAACCGAAGTGTAGCTATACGTATAGGCGTAGCGCAACCATGACTTTTATTACACCAACATTATGTGTTGTTTTCTGTGTGATAGACATGACTTATCAAGGAAAGATCATGAAAGATTAACAAACATTTAGAGGAAATAATTATTGATAACTCAAGACAAGAAGGAAATATTTGTTAAATTTGATTTAATCAAAGTTTTTTGTGTTGCAATACGATTTTTATGAAAACAATCATATTTAGTTGCGAAAAATAGATTTCATATCACTTTATGTTTTGAGGGCTATTATTATTATAATGTGGGCTATTAAGAATTTACAATTCTGTATGCAGACTATTTACTACATCAGCAGGATATGTGTAATTAATAGTCACCGACGTTTTGTGGCCATTGCAAATTGGGGAACGAATTCATAAAACAATGTTTTTTCCAAGTCTTTCAAAACAATTTTTACCTGCAAATCAAGAAATGTATGGTTTTGGTATTTAATTCTTAGAGGCAGCAAATTATAAACGACACAGAATCAGGATTAACTTTGTGGTAATTCTTAATATTCAAAGAATCAAAACACTCCATAGAGAGTATAAACTATTTTTACTAGACCACAGAGAAATATAAATACGACCTAGGTTTCGTAGCGTTGCTACATCATCAGGTGGCAATGGATAGCCACCTAATGGAGAACATAAACGGGCTTTTATTCGTAAAAATCCCTCGGCTTCCCATTTTAGCCAACATTTACTTGAAAAGGGCCACACAAGTGACTTCGATATGACAGTGCTTTACTTCTGTGAAAAAAGTGCTAAACTAGACGCCTTAGAGACTTTTGAAATTGTGAAAAATACCTCCAATAAGAATATTGTAAACGAATTTTTGTTTCCTAACCCCTTCCCCATTTTAAAAGCCATTATCCCTTAAGGTTCATCCTTCCCTTGTACTTGTTTCCTTCCTGAACCCTTTTGTATTTGCTTGATGTTAATTTGTTACTTTGATGCTTTTCCGACATAGTTCTTACTTTGTATTATGACATTTTACCTTTTACCTCCCCTGCTCTGTTCCTTTCATTGCCCTTCCATCTCCCCTTCCCCTTCCTTGCTTCCTCCCCTTCTTTTCTCATTGGTTGAGGTATTTTTGATTTTTGTATATATATTTCTGTTTTGCTATCCATTGCCACCTGATGATGTAGCAACGGTACGAAACCTAGGTCGTATTTATATTTCTCTGTGGTCTAGTAAAAATAGTTTATACTCTCTATGGAGTGTTTTGATTCTTTGCAGCAAATTATGTTTGCACACAGGTGGCAGATGGGCTAGGCATGCCTCTGTCCCTGGTCACCTTTCCCTCCTTTTATCTTTGAGTACTAACCTTGTCCAAGACACTGATTGAGGAGAGCAACCTGACCAGACAGAAGAAACAGTGAGAGGCGTACAGAGACTGAGGGCAATGATGGAACAGTGATATGAGCATAGGCAGAGCAAGCTCGCACAAAAGCAGCTGTCTTGCGTGTGTGATGTCCCCTCACAACTTTTCTTGAATTGACTGACAGCCTGTTCACAGCCTGGAATAGAATATAAGATATATAGTGAGTATATAGTGTGAGATTCAAATCTATTTTAATTATTAAAATAAAAAGGAGTGAAAGAAAAAGCTAGATGAGGGTACAGAGAATGATCCTTAAGAAAGAGGTATATGAAGTTTAAAGAATGATATACGGAAAATGTCTCTGAAAAGAATGTATTTGAAGATAGGTAAGTACAGAGAAGTGTACAGGAGGGGTGTTTTTGAAATTGATTATGTTAGACATAAATATAAGACCAAACATGAAATATAAAACAAAAGTAGTTGGTTGGAATAAAATACTATACAAGGAAAACAAATTGTACTGCGATAATGCTGTACGTAGTCAAATTGGATCATTTTAACTGGATTAACATGTCTTGTTATTCTAGTAGTAGTATTGTTAAAAGTGTTTCGACAGCTTAGGTAATTTCGCACATAGGTCCCCACTAGGAATCGAACCTGGGACTGCTTTCACCAAAGTCGAATACGTTGATCACTTGGCTATCCAGGTGGTCCATCTTGTTATTCTAATTGTATTGATTAGATCTTAATATAAAAATTATACACCCCATGTTTTTACAGGTTTTAATCCATATTCATCATTAACCCCCCACACAGTGGGGTTTTCGTTTTCTTTCACCTTCAGAGGAGATCTTTTCTTACATCTTTTAGTGTTGTCTATTTTTCCTTCTCTTAATTCTAGACATTAAAATTAAGATATTTATTGCCTATTGAGGTTAGGTGGAATACAGGCAACTTGGGCCCAACCTAACCACAATTAAGAATGTATTCAATCATTAATTCAATGAGTGACCAGAGCTTTATTCGTTTATAGACATGAAATTAATATACCAAGTGCTGGAGCAAAGAATGGAGGAAATAAAATTATATTTAGGAAAACTGGTGAGATGAGAAAGCTGAAAACAAAAAAATAATTTAGATGATACATCACAGATAACAGATATCATTTACATTCAGCTAATTATTTGACTAGCAGAATCTAGCATTATTTTTATCTTAACATGTTCACTGTGGATGACTCCACCATTGGAGTGATAAATACCTTGAAGGAATTAAATGGAGGTATCCATAGTGAATGTGTTAAGAGGTGAGGAAGTTTAGTTTGCTACTATTTAAGTCGTACAACTGTTTTACCTGCACTAGATGAGCATGAATAGGATCCAGATTGGGAAAGGAAGCTCTGGCCTCCACTAGGAATGATAATCGTGCTTCAAAGTCCCCAGCTGCTCCTGCCTCTACACGAGTTATTACAGAACAAATTAGGCGTGAAATGTGTCTTTTGTCATCTTCTATTGTAAGGGCACTGCAACCAAAAACATAACAATGATTAGAGACATCATCTCAAATATTTCTAATACTCTACTAGCTAAAACTTGTAGATACAGAAACAAAGTTTGTAAAATACTTAAAATAATTGGATATAGAATATTGATGAACATTAAATCCATGTATAAAATCGACTCTATCCGGCCGTACTTCGTGGAAAGACATTTTGAAGTAAAAGAATAAGACTTGGTGATTTCCACAAAATATATTTTAAAACACTACCGGTTTCGGCGAACAGCCATCATCAGGTGAGATTACATGAAGATGCAAGACCTTTTATAGGGGCTAACTTGGAAGGGAGGGTAAGGAGAGGGGAAGGGTTAGGAAAGGTAGCTTCGCAGCCCATTTGGTCGATAATGGACATCGGAGCACGTTTTCCGCGAATCTTCTCCACAGGCTGCCTAAAGGGAAGAAGTTGAACGCGATGGAAATAATAGAAATCACTTGTGCGACGAACCTAACCAATGAAATTACCTTTCCTAACCCTTCCCCTCTCCTTACCCTCCCTTCCAAGTTAGCCCTATAAAAGGTAATTTTCATTTTCATGTAATCTCACCTGATGATGGCTGTTCGCCAAAACCGGTAGTGTTTTTAAATATATTTTGTGGAAATCACCAAGACTTATTCTTTTAATTCATTAAATCTATGGTTAAATTTAATTAGTTGTTTTTNTCTATTTTATCAATATGAAAATTCAGTTTTTTCCTATTAACTACAGTGTTTTTATTTAACCTCTTTTATCACAAATTGGAATGGTTGAAATCTCAAATGACATCACAGATGAGCAGAGATGGACAAAATCTTTGGTTGGAGAGCTGAAGTGCCTTAGGCTTTTACAGCAGCACCTACACCTTACTTCGTGTTAGAATATATAATTCCAAGGAAATTATACATTCTAAAAAGAGAATTTGATTCAAAGTTCAAAGTGCTCCTTCATTTCAAACAGCATTCAGAACAAGAAATGCATGTGCCTCATAAATGAGACTTATTGTGTATCTAAGTCATCTGCTGCTGTATAACCTTCTATTGCATACAACTCATTTGGAATAACTGGAAATACACACAGTTCATTGAAATTCAAGAAAAACCAGTCTATCTAAGACAATATGAGACACTATGCTTAATCTGGAAGACGTATTCCCTCCTCAATACTGGAATTAAGTGTTTCTAACAGAATACTCATAAATAATAACAAAAGTAATTGCACTTTTTCCCTCATAACTTCATCAATAACTTGATCAAGATGTCATAATGAAAAAAACAAGAGATTCATTAAGAAATGTTTCCCAAGTATATGTAATTAAAATCATCCATGATAATCTTTTCTTTAATAATCAGCATTTCTGTATTTTATTAAGGATTCTAAAGTTTTATAGATCAATTTTATGCTTAATTATTTGTTGTGCCATTGTGTCTTAAATAATTCATATTAGCTGATTAAATTTACAAACATTAGGATTTCTTGGGTGGAAGTGGATTACCTAATTCAATTTTCATTATCTAAAAAGAGAAAAAATGGTAATGTTATGAAATTAATACAGTTCAAAGGCCAAGGTATAAGTATGCATCATTCTTCAAAATTCATAAGAAAAATGGCACAGGTTAGTTACATTCTTAAAGTAATGTAATGCCATATGGATTCAAACCTAAGTTCAAGTTTTTTGAAGTTGAGTAAGGGGGAAAAAAATGTAGTGCAATTGCAAGACATGTTCTATTATAGATACAGGGACTATTAAGACATCACAAGAATCATACTTATGTAATTGTTAACGATTGCTAACAGAAAGTATGTTAACTGTCCTGGGAAAACTGAATTTAAGCTTTACACGTTATAGAACAAGTATTTTTTCTCTGTAATACCTACTCAATGATAATGTGTTATAGATCAAATATTGAAGACATACTCAAATATAAGATGCAATCTTAGATTCTAGAATATATTATAGCATAATAATAGTTATGTTACCTAGAGGTCAAGAAGGCATAAGACTTCAAGATAGCCATTTCCACATATAGCCTTGGAACTAATTCTCTGATGGATGCAATCTTGTAGAACCAGTTTTTACAAGTTTCCTTAGCAGATTCAGGCACAAGATCAGGGGTGAGTGGAGAACTCTGTTGACCTTCACTGAAACAACAGTTAGCCAAATGGATATTATCACGTATCAGCTGCTGAATAGATTGGATGCAAAGTCACCTAAGGCATTCACAAAAGCTTAACAGTAACTTTTCCAACAAGTTTCTGTCTTATCACTAATGAAATTTGAAAATATCACCCTAAATATACAAACATTATAAGCCAGAAAACAACTCTTTCCTAGACAACAAAAAATTAAAATATTGGCTGTCATATGTCAAAATAAAACGAACACCTCATAAGCTAGAAGCAAAACCAATATTACCTTCCGGAACCAGTTCATTTTACAAATTTTAACCATAAAAGATTGTTTGGTCAAAATTAACTTTGATCAACACAAAATCATAATCAATCTAATGATAGTTTGAGTTTCATTAGAATTTATACCAGAGATCCAACTTACTTCACAGAGTCATGCAAAGCTCTACACAAATACATTAGAGCACTGACTAGCACTGGATCTGAAACCTCACAAGGACCACTGCGACAAAATGATTCCATTACAGCCTTACATGCCTCCAAACGAACACTTTCCTTTTTGAAGAGGTCTAAGAAAGGCAGAAAGTTATCCTGAAAAAGGTTCATGACACAATATTAAGTTGATGAAGTATACTGAAATACTTAATTTTCTATTCACGGCATAACATTGATGAGAAAAATTTATTGGGTTAGTTACATCCATGCTAAGTAATTGTTTTTGAAGTAGGGAAAATCTTAGCATTTGACTTGACATTAATCGTTTTAGGATAAAACCTACACCACACGCTGTTAAGGAGTTTTAAAACTATCATTAACACTTTCTAAAATGGAACACACTGATACATTCTGCAATGCCCAGCATTAAATAAGTATGACATATAATATGAACAATACTTCTTTATCCACCATTCAAATTTATACACATTTTGCAGGACTTCAGCTAGTAACTTTTCAATTACTCAGAAACTTCGACATTTTTAAGCTATCAAGTCCCATTATTTAAACTTATTACTATTTTTTGATAGAACTACATTATTCCATTGTCTAATATCTGCAACTTATGCTTCTCAAAGTCAACCTAAGACTTGAGCAAACAGCAGAAGTGTTGAAAAGTCCAGAAAACCTTGCTTTTCCTCATGAAACTGAAGCAGTATAATGGCACTCTAACAGTAGGATATTAGTCTTTACTAGAAAAATGGTGACTTTTCAGTTCTGTTGAACATTTACAAAATAAAGGTACCACAAGCACATACCAAAGTGAATAGAGCTTCCAAATCTGAGGCATCAGCAAGGAGGGCCTGGAGGAAAGAAAGAAGCTGTGGCTGAAGATTATCTAACACAGTAGGTTGTCCAGAGGTTGGATTCATGTTAGATGAGGTTCCATGACCAAGGTGTTTGATTACATCGCCTAGCAAAGTGTTGACCTCTGGCATCTATGAGAGAAGAAAAGTAAACAATTTCTCTTAAGTAAAACAAAATTCAGCTTACAAGTAGTTGAAGCAGAAAGCTAATTTTTCCAGTTTCTAACACAGATTCAAAAGAATCCAAAAGTAGGGAAAGGAAAGTAAAATAGCAAGGTTTCCAAAATACTCTCAAGTGCATGCCACACAAATTTATGAAACCTAATAAGATAACAGTATTGTGAAGAGTATGAAACAACTTACAAAGTACAGCAGATTTAAATAGGGATATTAGCAATCTGCTTAAAGGTGATCAAGAAAAATCCTAAGAATTGTTCTCGAATTAATCAACACGTAATGTAACCAGCCTCCTGAACAAAGGAAAGGGCAAAGTAAGCTGGCTCCAAAATACACACTATCCATAAGGAAAGTGATGACCTAGATATTTTGATGCAATAGGAATCCTCAACTATTTTGACTGGGGCAAAACTGATACTAGCCTGATACTGATTTTTTATAGGAAATAAGAAAAATAGCCTGAAATACTCAGAAAGAAGTGTTCTTTCATCATAAAAATACACTGCTTCTTTAAGGCCAATTGGCTAAAACTTCAATATTAAAGCTCAAACTTGTTCATTTTCTCTCTTCACTCAGTAAGGCTTTTGCTTATATCTACTGCCAAAACTAAAAATACCAGATAGTCAAAATTTGGGTCCAAAGATGATATTATTAAGAGAAATGTATACCTTTCATGAAAACAACAACCCTGTACTAGTATTAGCATTGTTAATTTTGCTTCAATGACTGAGGTCAATTCACACATAGGCCCTCACCGGGAATCAAACCCAAGATTGCTTTCACCAAAGTCAAACATGCTGCCCACTTGGCTATTCAGGAGTCCAACAACCCCATAATAATGTAATTTGGCCAAATGATAATGGAAAAAGTAAAATTTCAGGATGACTGAATCAAAAATTATCATTGGAAAAATTCTTGTCTTGATATATATCCATCATTATCTAATCAGACTATGTAACAGAATCATCATCATTTGTCTTTTATACAATTAATCACACATGAGCAATTTAATTTATTACTATATTATTATTTGTTAAATATATTCCACCAGGAAGAAAGAACTATTCATAGTTACACGAAAGAGACTGGAAACAGCAAGTGACAGGAATAATAGAAAAACCCATAACACCAAACCAACCATTATCCTGGTTTGTATGTCTTACATTGAACTGTTACTTAACAGATAATAAAAAGGACAGACAGATGTATACTTCTGAAATCAAATACAAAAATGTACAGTAACTGGATAATTCATATTATTTAAAACTCAATTCTACATTTTTCTGGGTGTAGTAACTCAAATTTAAAAATTTAGTTTGTCATCTTAAGAGTATTATCTTTGTTACATTCATACAATTAATATCTCAATTGATACTAACCGATAAATGACGAAGGGGATAGTGAATCCAAGCAAGGGCACATGTTAAGTATTCAATTGGTAAATGAAGCTTTCCAATGAGACGCCAGGCAGCATTCAACACCTTCAAATGGTATTCCCTAGGTTCCATTGCATCACTATAAAGACATGTTATTGCTGAGTCATGGGAAAGGCACCATCCCAATGTCTTCATCAACAAATGCTGTGGGAAACCTGCAAGAGATGAAAATGCTGATAAGCACAAAAATTATCATACCCTTAAAACATGCAGAAATGAATACAAATAAAAGTATCTAGCTTGTAAGGAGCAACATATAAAAACAGAGGCAATTAATATTGCTGACAATTTAGTTAACAAAACTGACTGGTAATTTCAAGAAAGTAACAGAATGAGTAGAAGCATCATTTAGTCAATCTCCAACAAAACTTCGTAAAAGATCAAATTATAATGCTTCTATAACATAATAAAAAATACATACCATTTCCATCACAGCCAGATATCATTTGAATAAACTGCAGAGATTTACTGGCAATGAGGGCAGGCTTGAAAGTTGACATGATGGAATTCAGAACAAGGCCTCTATAAGGAAAAATCCAATTACCAATTTTCAAAAATCAAAGCTTTCGTAATGAGTAATACATTAATTTGTAACACATTAAAAGTAGCACCTAATTAGGTAAATTAGAGATTGGAGAAATAAATACTGATAATAAATAGTCACTAAACTATAAAACACTTTGTAATCCTGACCAAAAATTTTCACATGCACATCCCTCGATTCCATTTCTAAAAGCTAATTACAAGAAAAAAATTCATTCATAAAAGATACCATTTTCTGGGCATTATGAAGTTTGAGGCTCACAACAGTATTTGCTATAATTAATGTCATCATTTTATCATTGAGTACAGTCAATATAGCTAACAAAGAAGCAGCTATTAATTCAAAAGTATAAATTATCAGCCACCCCAAAAATTCATTATTTGCAGTCCCTAAGCCTCAACTTATATCAATACATTCCTGAGAAAAAGAAAAGTTCATCTAAATAGAAATCATTGATCAAGTAGTTTCTGAATACAAGCAAAAGGCATGAATGTGCCATTGGATGTGGTAAAATATCTCATGGTGTTAGTTTCCTTAATAATATGCACACAATGTGTTTTTTATCTTCCTCCTAATCTATTTCCATTGATATCAGCTTCTCAGAAGAATATTGCTCGTAAAGCACACCATTTCCAACTCAAGATAAACATAACAAACCAATTAACACAAGAACAATGGCTGGAGTTGTTTCCCCTCATTTAATTATAACAGCTAACTTAAGACTAAATGCTTCACTAATTTTGGCCTATCATAATTTATGGCAGAGGTGGGTGACCATTTAGAAATTGACTGCTAAAATCAGTCAAATTTCTGATGCAGATTTTTCTACATGCAAAACAAATTTTTTTTGATTTGTGATCATATGAATCATGCAAAAATGACTGAATGGTAAAAATAATGACAGATTTTTTCCATAAAAGTTGAAAATAAATTTGACAAGTACTTGTCTAGCATGCCAGAGGCAAGTTGTAATTGAGCCATGTTTTGCACGTGCCAAATGTTGCCCACTCTGATCTAGGGTAAGATAATACTTAAAGCATCAATAGAGACAATACTCCTATGTGGTCATGGTAACATTTATATTGAATAAGAAGAGTATCATAATTTGTTTTCAGGATGCAGCTGTGGTTCAATAGCACAAACACAGTACTAATAATCAATTCGAAAGTAATTTTCATTTAATGTAAATTTTGACTTAATATGCAAGTGTTAGAACATATTTACAGAACTCAGGAATTCCAGTATGTTACACTGATATGAGAATGAGTATCTATAGAATGATTTACAAAAGAATCAAAATGCATGAGTTACCCATTCTGTATTTCTTTGCATCTTTCAAGAACATCGCACAGAGCCTTTTCCTCTGCATCGCCACCTTGACAGCTCGCATCAGCTGCCACTCCTTGAAGGATCCACTCAAGAGCTGGGCAATATAGAGTGAGGTATGTTCCAAAGTCCACTTGCTGGCTGTCTAGCTGAGCCTTTATTGCTGGGTTGTACAACTGGGAAGACAGTAGTAATACTAATGAAAGTGCTTTACAGCAAAGGTCATTTCACTCATTGACCTCCACTGGGAATTGAACACAGGGCCGCTTTCACAGAAGTCAAACGTGTTGCTCACTTGGCTAACACAAAAATGGGGCTATATGAAGGAGAATTATCATTATGAGAAATCAAAATACAGAAAGTCCCCATCTTAAAGCAAGGTTCCTAAGAAAATGAGATGTTTTGCATTTATCTTATAAATGAAGGCCTCCATTCCATGGTGTTTATAACAATATGTACCACTCTGTCTCTGATGATGCTTTTCCTAAACCATTGACAAATCCCAAGGTTTTGTACTTGTAATTTGCCTGAGATGTGTGAGGAGCTTGAATTGAAATTTGATGGTTTTCTATGATTACTGCACATCTTATGAATTTATTACAAAAATGGCTGAGCAAACAATGCAGTATTTCAATAACTTAAGTCTAGGGTAAGCTTTTGTGTCAATCTACGAGTATTTTAAGACATATTTCTAGAAAGTTTTCCTAACCCAAGACTTTAGTCCTAGTAAATACACATACCTGTTTATATGAAGCTATGAAATCATAGTAATTCTCTTTCAGATATTTGTGTGGGGATGGTGCAGAAGGGTGATGCACCTGCAGCAACTGAGGGCCCACTCGGCAGAGGTAACAGCGAGCATAGGCTGCAACCAAAGGATCTCCAATGCCTCTGATCATTCGAGTGAGTCGGATGAGTGCATCTGAAAATTCACTGAAGATCATCCATTTAATGGCATTTTCTTATCAAGTAATTATTAAGATGCTTAATTTACCACAAAACATGTTCATTCAACTTAATCGATAAAACTGGCTTAGTTGATAAACAACTGACAATGCTACTTTTTAAGCAAAACTCATGAATAACAAAATGTATGGAAAAATGAGTTTTTTCTCTTCTGTGATATGGCCTTCCAAGAAGAAGGGCTTCAACATATTGATTTTTACTCTAAAAGAAAACCTGAAATTTATTATAACTAAGGAAGGTCTGCTGGAGCCCAGGGCTGGCTCTATAGGACAAACAAATCAAGTATAGCTTTGGGTAGCAAGATTATGCTTAACAAGGTGATAATCTTATTCTGTTGTACTGGCAACTAACGAAACTCAGAGATTATATTAAAGTGAGATTATGCATAAAAGACATGAAGATGAATATTTAACCCTTTTGCAATGGCAGTATTCTTGTAAAATCGTATCCATATTCTGAGGCTTTGGAAGAAAAAATATGTCTCAGACACGAAGCCCTCCTTAACCTCTGCTGATGCGAGTTACCCTTTTGGACCCTTCACAGCGGGGTTCTGGGGGGGGTTCATGGCCCCTAACGCAGCATGAGGCTTAGCAAAACTAAATGTTGTTGCAGTTATTTTGCTAAATAATCATTTGTTGCACACATGGCCAATATGTGATGAAAATCCCATGCTTCGCTGATGACGTACAACTTTTAATTGAAACTCTACTGTTGATATTAACATATTTAGCAATCTACGGTAATGATACTGAAATATCTACTATTTATTCTGAATACAGTAATATAAACACTAAAATTTTGTTTAAAAGCTGTAAACTATAAGCAAAATATGAGATTCTCAACCTGCCTATATACACGACAACAGGAGCAAAAGGGTTAAAAGTTAAGTCTAAAATAAGGCAAAAGGGGGATGATAATAATAATTTATAATAATAAAATCCTATCTATTTTATCAATATGAAAATTCAGTTTTTTCCTATTAACTACAGTGGTTTTATTTAACCTCTTTTATCACAAATTGGAATGGTTGAAATCTCAAATGACATCACAGATGAGCAGAGATGGACAAAATCTTTGGTTGGAGAGCTGAAGTGCCTTAGGCTTTTACAGCAGCACCTACACCTTACTTCGTGTTAGAATATATAATTCCAAGGAAATTATACATTCTAAAAAGAGAATTTGATTCAAAGTTCAAAGTGCTCCTTCATTTCAAACAGCATTCAGAACAAGAAATGCATGTGCCTCATAAATGAGACTTATTGTGTATCTAAGTCATCTGCTGCTGTATAACCTTCTATTGCATACAACTCATTTGAAATAACTGGAAATACACACAGTTCATTGAAATTCAAGAAAAACCAGTCTATCTAAGACAATATGAGACACTATGCTTAATCTGGAAGACGTATTCCCTCCTCAATACTGGAATTAAGTGTTTCTAACAGAATACTCATAAATAATAACAAAAGTAATTGCACTTTTTCCCTCATAACTTCATCAATAACTTGATCAAGATGTCATAATGAAAAAAACAAGAGATTCATTAAGAAATGTTTCCCAAGTATATGTAATTAAAATCATCCATGATAATCTTTTCTTTAATAATCAGCATTTCTGTATTTTATTAAGGATTCTAAAGTTTTATAGATCAATTTTATGCTTAATTATTTGTTGTGCCATTGTGTCTTAAATAATTCATATTAGCTGATTAAATTTACAAACATTAGGATTTCTTGGGTGGAAGTGGATTATCTAATTCAATTTTCATTATCTAAAAAGAGAAAAAATGGTAATGTTATGAAATTAATACAGTTCAAAGGCCAAGGTATAAGTATGCATCATTCTTCAAAATTCATAAGAAAAATGGCACAGGTTAGTTACATTCTTAAAGTAATGTAATGCCATATGGATTCAAACCTAAGTTCAAGTTTTTTGAAGTTGAGTAAGGGGGAAAAAAATGTAGTGCAATTGCAAGACATGTTCTATTATAGTTACAGGGACTATTAAGACATCACAAGAATCATACTTATGTAATTGTTAACGATTGCTAACAGAAAGTATGTTAACTGTCCTGGGAAAACTGAATTTAAGCTTTACACGTTATAGAACAAGTATTTTTTCTCTGTAATACCTACTCAATGATAATGTGTTATAGATCAAATATTGAAGACATACTCAAATATAAGATGCAATCTTAGATTCTAGAATATATTATAGCATAATAATAGTTATGTTACCTAGAGGTCAAGAAGGCATAAGACTTCAAGATAGCCATTTCCACATATAGCCTTGGAACTAATTCTCTGATGGATGCAATCTTGTAGAACCAGTTTTTACAAGTTTCCTTAGCAGATTCAGGCACAAGATCAGGGGTGAGTGGAGAACTCTGTTGACCTTCACTGAAACAACAGTTAGCCAAATGGATATTATCACGTATCAGCTGCTGAATAGATTGGATGCAAAGTCACCTAAGGCATTCACAAAAGCTTAACAGTAACTTTTCCAACAAGTTTCTCTCTTATCACTAATGAAATTTGAAAATATCACCCTAAATATACAAACATTATAAGCCAGAAAACAACTCTTTCCTAGACAACAAAAAATTCAAATATTGGCTGTCATATGTCAAAATAAAATGAACACCTCATAAGCTAGAAGCAAAACCAATATTACCTTCCGGAACCAGTTCCAGCTTTTGAACGGAGTCGATCATAAACAAGACATCCAAAGTTGTCCAATATATCAGTGATGAGAACAAATTTGCTTGGATAGAAGTTGATTCCTCCAGTGTCAACCAGTAACTTAGAGCACTGTAATCAGCATATGGATAAACTATCAAAGAAGTTAATATTGCTAACTCAACCCAAATATATCCTACATTATAAAAAACACAATAACTGTCCATTTGATTCTCCAAAAGGAATCAATAATCAATCTACCTTCCTTTAGGTAGGTCCAATCTTAAGCACAAACACTAATCACAAGAAATAGAGGCAATAGTCATTGAGAAATTCAACCTTGTAAATGTAAAGCACAAATTACTAATACATGTTTCTCATGCATCACCTTGTTCATGCTTCCTTATGAGGGTAGAACACTAACTTTACTTTGCCTGCTTCAAGAACATGATTGTATTTATGTAGCTGAATTAAAACCACCACTTACATTTCTGCACTACCACTTATATTTTCTAGAAAAATTGGAGATGGACTGCTCAATGTGATTGCTTAACCAATTAATTTATTAATAAAAACATCCATAAAAAAGATAAAAGGTTAATTAATTTACATGTAAGACTTTTTCATTATTTTTACATTTCAGGTTACGCATTTTTATTCTATCATCATCAGAGGTGGATGACTGTCACCTTCATTTCTACTGTCTGAGGAGTCTCAACTAGAATTAATCTATAACCAACTTGTGGTTGCAACAGCTCTCATTATTTGGTTAGAATTCATTACCTGGATGGCAATCTTAAGAGCACGAACTCTCTGATCTTGACTCCAAGCTAATTGCAACTCCCTTCCCAACTGTCCAATTCTTGCCATGTACTCTCCTTGACTGAGTCCTCCATGCACCTCTCTGGCCACTCCCTCCTCAAGTTCATCCAGTTGCTCCAGCCTATTGCGCACCTTGTCTCCCATGCTACCAACAACATGTACAGAAGCTGGACTACTTGTAGGGGATCCCACATTAGAAGACCCTCCACCTGCAGGAATTGTATTATGTTAATCTATTAGTTAAATAATACTTTTAGTACAGCTGAAAACTAGAAGAAAGAATGTAAGGAAACTTTGCACAATAAGACACATCAAGCAAAATTCCTATGGAAAAATAGACATGTAAAAATGCTGCCAAGACTGGGACTTCTGGCTTACAATGTCTCAAAGTGGTATGCGAGAATGTTCTGCAAGATAGCTCAATTGTTTAGAGTTTCCACTTGTCAAGAGGAAGATCCAATTTCATTATACCTTTATCAAATCTATTTGCTTAGTTTACATTTGAATAGTTGCTATCTATTATCATAGGGTTTTATTCACTATATAGTTAGGCAATTATGAGATACTTGCATTACAAAATTGAAGTCTTATAATAAAATCGATATTGTTAGGCGTGACTTCGTGGAAAGCCATAACGCAATGAAAGCAAAGACTTAGTACTTTTCCACACTAAAACTTTTAGTGTGGAAAAGTACTAAGTCTTTGCTTTCATTGAAGTCTTATACTGATTTTAAGACCCAAAATATAGTTTAATTCAAGATCTCCAAACATAAAAGTTGTCAATAGGGTTTTCCCAAAACTTTATCAGTAAATACTGTTACAACACCAAATGCTTGTATTAGCAGTTATACTATTGTAACAGGTAAACAGGCATTGTTGGTGGATTAGATGGGTAGCCTTCACTATGATTGACACGGCTGCAGTTCTGCTCTTTAGAAAGTGATTTAAAAGCAGATTTAGAAAAAGCTGATCACTGACAGCAGAGGAAAATCATTTTTGATCATTGCATTGTGGGACAGAAGAATGAGTGAGAGAACAAGGGGAGAGACCTGATTCTAAACTGTGGAGTGAATAAAGGAAACTGAATTAACTCAATATTCATTAAATAATATATTAATCAAACTCAATATTAATTAAACGCTATAGAGTTAAAACCAGTAATCAAAGAAAACTTTTGTGCGCAGAATAATTCTGAACAACTTCAACTTGGAACTAAAGAAATTCTACAGAAAAGAAATACTTTTTTTAATTGAGTTTACTGGATAAGTTCCCTCAATCTAATGTGAATGGAAGGAATTTTATTCAAAGAAGAATCACTTTAATCTAATCAAAATTTATTACCTCCAGATGAAAGAAAACTGGTGACAATTGATAACTTCTCTGAAGTAGTGAAGCGATTCAAAATGGCAGCTTTCTTTGCAGACCAAGGTTCAGTTTTATTCATTATAGTGGTGAAGGAAGACAAAGATGAATTCTGTTGAGCCAGAGGCCTCAATTCTCCACCGGTGTCCCACTACAGAAATAAATGAAAAACCATGTGACAGTTACACTATGATGAGCAAGCATCTGCATAACATTTAAATCTCTTCTTACTTCTGTATATTTCAAATCAGGGAAACTTGATGCAAGTCATGTTTCATACAACATTCTCATTCATAATTAAATCACTTCTTTTCAGTGAGGTAATACAGGTGCCTCAGTTAGTGAGTGTAATCTTAGAATGAATTACAGTTGTTCACAAAAACACAATATCCCACAACCATGCTACATGTTGAATATGCAGATAAAACACTGTAAATGTTACAAATATGATTAAATATAATTTTTTCACTTAAATTTGAAAAAATACATCATTAACTGAATGTATAGTCATAAAAATCTTGTACTTGTCAATCCTCACCAGAAGGCATTGTAAACCAAACCCTGCTTAGTAACCCAAGACATTTTTTGTTCACAGCCAAACATCGTTAACTACGGTCATGGTTAATCAAGGTATCTCTGTACTCAGGAAACCTTTGATTAAGACGGTGAAATACTTCTTTACTACAAAAATGTTGCTTTAAATTGCAACAAACTAACAAGATTCATCTTTGCAAAAGGTGGCAACCCTATATATTATACGTATTAATTAGTGTTCTAAGTTTTCACTGCCTTGCCATAAGCTGACATTGAAAATATGAGCATACTTTTCCATCTTCTGAGGCAAATTCTGCAGCCATTTTAGATAAAGGATCCAATTCAGCATCTTTCCCTTCCTGTTCCTTCATGAACTGGCTAAGTGGATCACCACCTTCAAGGGCTGATGACAAAGGGTCAATTGGCAGCTGAGCATTTACCCCTGAGCCTCGACCCTGAAATGGCTGCGTGGTGGATATGGGAGTTGAAGAACCAGTACTACTTCCAGCACTACCAATCATAACTTTTCTTGCCACTCGTGTTTCCGTAACCTGCAATTAGGTCATATATTTTAGGGTTTAAACGTATAGAACACAAACTATGGATGGGGTATTTCGTCTTACTGTGACTACTAAAGGCTTCAAGGGATGGTCCGTTACTTCTTCCCAAAATAATGTCCTTTGCCTCTCTTCCGCATAATCCCTTATTCGGCAAACCCTGAAACACAAGTAGTTCATTCATAACCACAAAAGCATCACGCAATAAATCAGAAAACCCCTGTGAATTACATAATAACTTTAAGAGATAAAGAGAATTAAACAGAAAAACAAAATTAGACGAAAAGAGAGATGAACTGTAACTTAAAATAATTAAGCTTCGTGGTTCTAAATGATCTTCGTAGTCTTACAGAGCTGCTCACTTTCAACATCTTAAGAAGTAAACAACTGGAAGATTTCATTGAACTTAATTCCCTAAAATCGCTACTTGTAATTTTCGCAGTCTTCTAAGATTCGGGCTCTTAAAATTCAGTTCCTTAAGTGTGCCTTATGCAGAGTACTCCGAAAAACTATGGATAACAATTTGATAAACACGACCACATACTGGCTTCTCTAAAAACTTTTTCTGTATTCCAAAAACGATCACGATATAATGCATAAGAATATCCTTACAGCCGACACAACTATGCGTTTCCTGAATAAATAGGAAAGAAATTGAATAAATGGAAGAGAAATTCTACAAGCGATTGTCAACCGCCCTAAACAGTGATGAGCTTTCCTACCTGAATGTGCACTCATTTAATACATTACTGTTAATTAATACAGAGCCATAACTTCCAAGTCATGAGGATTGCATTAGTTACTTCTTTTCGCAAGGTAAATAAGCAAAGTTCATAAAGGACGTTAATCTTTTTTTCTATAAGTGTAGTCAACTTACATAACTTTATCAACGAGATTAATAACAATAATCACTATATGAACGTTCTTCTATAGCGAGAGGTTCAAAGATATTACCAGCTATTATAGTTACGAAAGATTTGAAGCAACAATTATTTACATCTTCCACATTTGGGAAAGGAGGAGGAAAAGAAAGAATAGTATCCTTCATGACTGAGATGTCAGCTTATCTTTACAAATGAACACCACAAACAAAGATTGCAATATCAACATCATATGAGAAAATATAATCATTCGAAAGCCTACACTTACGTACCATTCACAGGACAAGGGTAATTTAATATTTTGCGAGGACATGGTTTGTGATTTGTCAACAATAACAATAAATGAAAGAAACTCTTATGAGAGGCTCATCTCCTGTCAACTTTTCCAGCCACCACCAACAACAACAATCTTGAACATGGGATATTTAATTACGCACACGACGAACACCAACCAAAGACATACTAAAGTTTCATGGCAGAAATTTCTGACAATTTTTTTTAGGAATTGAAATTGTTGGTAAGACTGGTATCGCTGGTGTCCTAAGCGGCCTAAGCGCATTTTGAATTAGTTCCATTACTCGCCACAGGTGGTGAAAAAGCCTTGAAGCGCGTGAAGCCCAGCCAGCCGAGCTCACCGGAACGTTTGAAAATTTTTAACGGTTTCCTCATCAGATGTGGTTGCGTTAGTCAACAACTTCTGGTTGAAACATGGAAAACGCTACTCCTGGTAAAATATATATTTCTGTTTGTGACACTGATTTAGTTGAAATATTATTTAATCAGTATTCTCGTGAAATATAAGTGTCTATTTATTTACAGCCGGTAGGTCAAGAATTCCGAAAGTCAATTTCAGTGCAAGAAAGTTAAGACGTTCCGTTTCCGTCGCTGAATTTCCACCCCCACCTCTGCAGACACCCTCTGGTTAGTATTTTTTGAGCATGAATCGACAGTTGTAAAGCTATCGTGAAACTGGTGAATATAATTTTAAATCTCTGCTTTCTAGTTGGGGAGAGATCCTTTGCTGGTCAGAGTAGTGCTGGCATTGGTAGTGTTAAGGTGACTAAGAAAGATACTTTCCGAAAGCCTCTTACAGATGGAAATGGCTTAAGATCTAGGACAAATTCAATGGTTAAATTACCCATCAGTTCTACGCGGGATGATGCACCAGGGAGAAAAAGGCCAGCAGCAGCACCTATTTCCAATCAAACATGTATGTATGATATCGGTTATTTTTTAACTTATTACAAAGTACATCGCTATATCTAAATTTTAATCGCAATTGTCTACATATTTGCTTGTCGATGTTGTTTATGTACACATGAAAACCATGAGTATCAGCTGATGAAGTCGATTGCGATTAATGCTTGATTTTACCGTCCGATTTTTCCGTTTTGTGCTAAATTTTATAATAAATTGGAGCGTGTGTACCCTAAAGGGCCATCCTTAATTGATAACAATGCATCGTTAGGTTTTCTGAACCCTTCTGTCGCTAAGTGTCACGTAGAGCTTCATATCGTATTTGATAGTCTTATACTCCCAAACCGTAGTCTAGTGGAGTTTGTTTAAATGCCTTAATGCCACAAATATTTTTGGTATTTAAGTGGATTTCTCCGGAACTGTACCAATTTTCAAATTCGGGTGTATATATTTACTTGCTTGCGGTTTTATGGTTAAGCAATCCTCTGTCTCAGGCTTTGTAAATATTGATTAAATTATTTTGTTATCCTTATTGACTGATTTAATTCATAGAGATTTGCAATGCTGCAAGCACAATTATATGCACCTTAGGATTACAAAAATTTCAATGATAATGTTCAATTTGTAAATCCTTGAATAACTAAATGAATTTTTTTTATTTGTTGGAAAATATATCCCTGAAATTCATCAGCCACTCAACAATTAATGAAAATTCGCAAAATGTTTTTATTCCTCAGATTCTTCTTACAAACAAATAAATAGGTTTCGGAAGCTTTTATAGTTGGTATTCCTTAGGTTATATTCAATATAAATGATTGATGAGTAAAATTAATTTCTATAACATTGTCTCTAGCTAAGGCAAAAATTCCTGCTTGGGATACAAAGGCTTTACTGAAACAAGCTGAAGAAAATCTAGCAATAGCAAAAGGAAGGGTTTCTGAGCTAACTGCCGTCACATCTGATCAAGAACAACAGCTAGTTAGTTTGAAGGTTCAGAAGCAGAGTCTAGAAGATGAGTTGAGGTTTGTGTTGAATATAAACATCTCAGGGAATCAAAGGCCACAATTAAATTGTATACTGATGTAAAAATGGAATGCCTTCTATTTTAGAGAAAAGACTGATGCTTTGAATTCCACCAAGATACATTTAAAAGAAAGCCAAGAAAAGGTTGCAGAATTACAAGCCAAATACACTGAACTCTGCCGCTTATCCCAGGATTTGACTCAAAATTTAGAATGCCTTCGTCAAAAACTGGATCAGAAAGAGCAAACTGTAAACATATTACAAGGACAAGTGGAAGAATTGCGGCTGGCATATGATGCAAAGGTAACGTCATATGCAGTAGCTGCTGCAACGTTATCTGAGAGGGAAGCATCATTAAAATTCTACAAGGAGGAATGTGCAAGGCTGAAAGAGCAAGTAATAGCTCAAGATATTAAGCGACAGATTATGCACAACAAAATAATGGAGCTTAAGGTTTGTAACTCTTGTAGTACTATTACTTTAACACTACTATTGTTACTAATGCTAGATATATGTA